>MU223645.1:5978569-6001185 GCA_018584345.1 Thuja plicata
TTAACATTAGTGTACAACAAAGTAAATGCATAATCAGATAACACAGTACTCAACACACAATTTGATTACGGGGAAACCAAATGGTAAAAACCCCGATGGGAATTAGCACCCACAATAAACTATACTTATTTGTAGTAATCCCTGTTAGAAGATATTTCAACCCTGTTAGGAGTTGTACAATACAATGAAATAAGTATAGTGACCTAGTTAAGGGTTGGACCCTGTTAGGAGTCTTTTACAAGTAACCTTGTTAGGGGTGGTGGACTCATTGTCCAAAAGCTCACTGCTTGATGGTGAAGGATACAATCTTCTGATTAATAGATATGCACTATATCTAATGATGAAATATATAGTAGACCTGCTATCTTGATCAGTTCTAGTGTATTACAATCTTGCACTTCTTCTTCACATAGATCCTTGATGAATGAACCAACTCTGATAATCTGCTCTGTACATCTTTCTTCACATTTCGTATCATTCACACTTGGAGTATCACAATTGAACTACTATAAGTATCTTCTCCAAATTAGAAGGTCATGTTGGCTCTTAGAAACACTTCATCAATATCTTAGTCAGCTTAACTAAGCACGAAAACAATATTAAGTCCTCGCAAGTCAATGCTGAACAGATGTGACGCTTCACTGAGTCGGCCTCACCAAATTAATCATAACTTTGTAATCATCTTGAAACATGTTTGGAACCTTTGGTTTTGTATCAAAAACTCATAACTAAACATGAATATACACACACATATCCTGAAGATAGGTGCAACTCATGTAACAGGTTATATACGTCGGCCCTAAACAGTTATGCTTCCATAACTGTAACTGCTAATAACAAAATTGCATAACTTTACTGAAACATCATATCTGGGTCTGTGTGTATGAACACAACATAATAAACATGTCAACAACATGTATCTATCCATGCAATTATTCATGTCATCATTCAGATAAGTTCATACAGAATTACTACTGTGTATTATATGTTGTCATCAATGACAAACATACAAACAATCAACTGCTCAGAATCAAATCTCCAACAACAACCTCATGAGATTGAGATTGTGTTAAGGCTATGATAAGGAACGCACACATGTATGTGGTAAGATAGAGAATCTATGATCCCTTGGAAATTATTATCAAGTAGTAATGGTAGGATATCATATTTATGTTCTGAAGCTTCTTTATCCAAAGGGTATCAATGACATTTCTCTCTTCATTGAAATCGAGGGTGCAGAAGATGCTTTGCATCGTTTGGGTATACCAATCAATTTATATACCTAATGGATGCAAAGAAACCTTCTGCACACCTTATTCAATTGAAGATAAATGACATTGATCCCCTTTTGATAAAGAGTATTCAAGAAAGATAGATGGTATCCTACCATTTCTACTTGATACACATTCCCAAGAGAGAAAGATAAACCAATGATTAGTAGTCGACATTGAGAAGACCTAAAAAAAAGTAACAATAATGAATATAATGAATAAGTATGTGAACATAATGAATAAATAGGCAAAATACATTGATCCAATAACAAAAAATACATTACAACATTACATGATTTATTATTGTAAGCCCCCTCTGACTTACGCATCTAGAAAATGAAACTATAAAGTTTATTACGATGTTCAAATAACCAACATGACTTGCAACTGCATACCTAAATTTCACTTTTTTGCCTGTGTATCATATTCTCCTTGCCTCTCTATTTCCTGCACCAGTATATACGGCTACACAACTAGATGCATGATATAAAATTCATAGTTTATTACATACAAGATCGTAAGATAAGATACATCAATAACTTAGCTAAATCAATCATAAGGTATTTAAAACTAGTTTCGTAAAGAGATGCAAACTATGTAAAATGTTGGTAAGGGGTGGCAAGATCAAGGAAGAACTCAAAAGTACAAGACCTAAGGGCCATACCTAATGCCTCGGGGGCTCATCATAGATGGCCTTGCTTACGTAACTTGTAGAGACATCATAGTTTAGGTTTAACTTTAAAATTAGTCTTTTAAAGGATGGTAGAAGTGGTATCAAGCCTCTTTAGCCAAAGGGTATTGTAGACACCCTAAAATGGACAAACTTGCGACTTGACATTAAAAACACTAATTTTCATCTATTAATTCATAGTTTATTAATCATTAATTAATTATCTATTTTCCTCCAAATTCATTTCCCAAATCATCTAATCAAATTCCCAAAATTAATTAATTTTATTTAATTAATTAACCTTAATGATTAATTACCACTAATTAATTAATTAAATTCAATTTCCTATAGTTTAAATTGAAATATTTAAACTTACTAATTAAATTCTTCCAATTAAATTAATTTCAATTAAATTAGTTTAATTTCATCAAATAAAGAAATTCTAAATAAAAAATAATTCAATTATCTCACATGTTGAAAACTTTAAATTAACTAAATGAATTAAATATTCATTTATCTTCAAAGAGATAACTCCAATCAGATCACATGGGTTACTCCACCCATCTCTCCAGTTCACATGGGTAACTCCACCCACCTCTTTAGTTCTAAAAGGTAACTCACAATTATCTCTTCAGTCAACCAAACTCTATCTCCTCTTTACCAATTGAAGAGGTGGAGTTTACTGATGGCTTCTCTAGTTCCCTTTGATCTCAACCGTTCTTCTCCTTATCTCTGGGATTGATCTCAACCATTCATATCATTCCCAATTCCTTTATAATAAACCCTTCATACCCATTTGAAGGATCCAAGATTTCAAGCTCTCGTGTGCCATTACTCTGTCAGTTTGGTTCTAGCATTCAAGCCATCTTGCGATCACACACACATTTCAAGTATCAAATTATCGACGCTTCTCAAGTCATAGATGCTTCCCACACCAATACTGAGCATCAAAAACAACATTTCGGAAGGAGTAGAGAGAGACAATAGAAGCTTCAAGCACTTTGGGGTTTGCATTCATTTGTTTTTCTTTCTTTGCTTGTATATTTTATTGGTTATGTCTTAAGTTATTCATTATTGGTAGCTTTGTGTATTGGATTTATATTATTGTAAACTGTTGCTACTAACCCCCGCCTTTGGAAAGCTTGGGAATCATGAATCACCAAAGAAGAGGTGTACATTTTGGTGAACCCAACGTGAAGCAAAAAAACCAAATATCTCTTGCAGACGATAGACAAAATCAATTAGCCATGGCCGTACGGTTGTAGACCAAAAGATTCATCTTTTCCTTGATATCTGTGCTATTTTGTAATCACTGCTATTTTGCCACAATTGACTAGTTTAATATTGCAATTGATTGCAGGCTTTTGCATCACTATTCTGTCATCTTCTATCTTTCTATCTTCTGGTATTTTGCCGCAAGTGATTGTATTTGACCAATCACCGAAAGCTTGGGAATCATGAAGCCTGTACTATATCACAATAGACCAATCCGTGCTGCAATCAAAAGCATCTTGCTGCAAAGAAAAGTTATTTGCCGCGATTGCCAATATTTTGCCACAATTGACCAGAGTTTGACACAATTGAACAACCAGTACCGTAATTGACATAAAAGCCACAATTTTGTCTATTTTTCTTGGTTTTTGTGTAGGGATGACTGACAATGAATGAATAAAAAGGTAATCAAACACATACCAGGTGCTAGAGCATTAAGAGCAGCAAGGAGGAGAACCATCAACTATCTATCACAACAAAAGGCTATTCTTGTAATCACAGCTGAAGATCAAAGTGAAGCATACACCAGATATATTGATTCAATCAAGAGATTTGCAAGTAAGTATAAAGTCAGCATTAATTTCAAAAATCTATATAATCCCAGAGTTTCCAGATATTCTACTATTTTGGATTTAAAAGCTTTCATTTCTTGAGATACTAAACACTTTCTTTGACAAGTTTGAATCGAGGAGACAAGATAACAATACAACCTAAAATTCATTTACTTGTCGATTTTGGCTTAAAAAAAATAGTGTTTGTCACACATCTTACATCTCACATTTTAGAATTTGGTGCTTAAAATTGACGTGGGGACTAAAATTGAACAAAGGCAAAAAATCTCTCAAATTGGTGCATTAAAATTGAACAAGCAATCGACACCTACTTTTTGGGGCTTAAAACTGAACACTTGTGCTTGTATAATGGTGTAGCTTAGTTCACATTTCAAACTTTCAGAGCTTAATCGATTTACCTTGTGTCTTGAGTTTTGGGTGCACTTGCACAATCTGTTAGATTAGACACCTTTATACTTTTAGAAAGGCATGTCCAGGGAAGCACTTCTTCCTCGGAGAATGACCTTAAACTGGTAATCCTTCCGATCGGTATATAAACAAGGTGCAAACCAAAGTTTTGTCTTATCTAGCCAAGCTCGGGCGAGGTGTGTTGATGATATTCTAGATCACATGAATATCCCTAAGGAGCTAGCATAGTCAACTAGGCTCTTAAGTGAGTCACACACGTACAAACCGATCTGATAGATGCCATAGACCCTTACTAAAACCTTGTTAATTAGAGGCCAAACCCGATCTACCTCTGAATAGATATCTTATTATAGTGAAAGGGTTGCAAAATAAGATTCCCAACATATGTGTCCCAAGGTATTTATGTAGTGAAAGAGATCTTCACTTCACGACAAAAATACCTGGGAATGACAAAAACACGGACATCTACGTCGTGGACCTTCGTGTCCTAGTAGTGTGACAATTGCTATGTGAGAAAACATATATTCAAGCATTGGGCCTATAACATTATATTCTAAAGCCATTGACCTAGATTAATCTGACTGTTCATTGTTAAGACCTCGTGATAACCTTGCAACTTGAAAAAGTTGTAGAACATACACATTGTCAGTCTTCATTCTTCCAAACACAGTGTCTATTGTGCTTGTTCTTTGATAAGCTTCTAAAATGTAAAACAAACATCCACTATAAAAATAAGTCAAATGTGTTAAATTCTAGGGTTTTCAACATCATCTGTCTTGCAAAAATAGAAGCCTTGTTCCAGAAAATCCAAATTGTCTAACAGTGATACCTATCTCCTAGTCTTTTTTGAGACTATTCCCCCTTTACCACAATTGCCCACATTTTTCTGCAATTGACGGAAGTCTGCTGCAATTAACATGTTTATTTCCACAATCGACCTATTTATTATGATAATCGGTGATAAGATACCGCACTCAACCATTCACTTTTCCGCAATCGGTGGAGTTGTGCAGTAGTTGACCAGAGATATTTTACACCTGTTTTGACGTAAAACCTTGAAAGTACTCTCCATTTTGTGTCAAAGATTAGTGTCTATCCCAGAAAAATGTGAAGAACATTGTGTGAATCTCTAAACATTGAAGATCATCCCTTCTTTGAAAAGCACGATTATTGTCTAAAACATTGTTAGTTAGAAAGCTCAGACTCAAAATATCTTGATCTCATCATATCAAACATCATCATTATCTCTATCAAGTGACTTTGTCCCAGACAAAGGTCAAAAAATCTTATCTATTACATCATCACAAATTTGAGATCAAGATAAATCAACATCTGTCCTTAGAATTACCCTTGTCCAAAACATAACTCAAACTTTCCTAGAAAGGTTACCCTTTTTAGTTTGCTTTATATCACTTGTTTTAGTTACAAAATCGAGACCACACCATGTCTCAAACACCTCATGGAGGGCCTTACACAAGGTCTAAGGCTAGAACACAACTTGATGAGTCATATATCAACATATTCCCTACTTGGGAAATAGAGCAAGAGGATAATCCTTTTGTAAATACCAGTTCTGCTTTATTCATTGAACAACCGCATGGGGCATCTTTTTTCTAAAATGTCATAGAAGAGGAGATTGAAGATATAAAGCAAGATGCTTATTCCACACAAGTAGTTGACACAATTTTAGAGAGGAATCCTGAATGTTTCTTAGCCATGCTGATAAAGAAGGGAGTCAAGCTCCCCACTGAATTTAGTGTGTCAACTAGATGGCCCGAAAACCCTCTCGTAGGTCAAAAAACTACTTAGCCCTCTCAGATACTACCTGTTGTTTCTTAATTCTTCCCACCATTGACAACACCCACATCAACACAGATGATACCCAATCAAACCAATTGCACAAACCAAGAAAGAACATCTTCCACTCAAAGCATGACAAGCTCGCAACTAAGTGTACCCATGGTCACTAGTATGCCTCCACCTTCGGTCTTTTGGCCTGGCCAATCAAGCTCTCATGCTATGCCTTCCATCCCATCAAATAGCATCTATTCTGAAACTATGCCACTACTACACTCAATTCCTACTAGTCTTGGGATCAACACATCATTCCCGCAGGGATTCGTCTCTGCAGGTATGACTTACAGTAAAATGCCCACCCAAGGCTACACCTTTTCCCATTCAAAAACCAATCCAACCCCAAAAACAACAACCCCAGCTTCATTTTCCACAAATCCAACCCCAACAACAACAACCCCAGCTTGATTTGCCACAAATCCAACCCCAGAAACAAAAACCCCAGCTTCAGTTGCCACAAATCCAACCCTAGCAACAACAACCCCAGCTTCAATTGCCACAATTCCAACCCCAGCAATAGAAACCCCAACTTTAGTTGCCACAATTCCAACCCCAGCTTCAACAACAAAAATATCATCCCCGACAGTATCAACCACAGTTTCAACAACATCAACATTCCCAACCCCAACAACAAAAGCATCAAATCCACCATGGGCCACTCATGTGCCCCCATTTCAAAATCATGTGGTGGGAAATCAATATCAAGTCCCAAGGATGAGGTCCTATGTCCCTACTCAAGGGACGCAGAGGCACAACCTTATACCTACTACAACACAGAGGAACATCATCACACATCAGCCTCAGTATCAAACAAACATGTTGATCCAACAAATGCAGACCCTTCAAACCCAAATGATGGATATGAAAAATTAGGGGCAAACTAAATCCTACATCAGAGAGGATTTATACCCATATCCCTTTGATCACTCTCTTCACATGTCTCCATTCCCAACTCGCTTCTCAGTACCCAAATTTGACAAATATAGGGGATATACCAACCCTATTGAACATATCTGAGAGTTTTTTTCTAGTTGCGTCAAAGTCATGCATGATGAGACATACTTAATGTGATTATTCCCAGAAAGATTAGCCAGACCAGCAATGGAATGGTTCTCACATTTACCTCATGGCATTTAGTCTTGGGGTGAACAGGCTGAAAAGTTCATCACTCACCTCCATCATAACATCGAGTGCAAGGTCAATATCAGGTACCTTTGTGATATCAAATAGAAGGATGGAGAGTCTTTTGTGAAATTCCTACAGAGATGGAGGAATATTGCAAATTGAATAACATATGATGTGCCTGAACAAGACCTAATAGTCATGTTTGTTGAAAATCTGATTCCAGACATGTCATTCACAATAGAATTGCAATTAGCTCTGAACTTCACACAACTCAACAAATGAGGAGTTCATTGTGAGAAAAACTTAGTCAAACAAGGAATCCTTGCAGATCTGACCCAAATGAATATAAACAAAAATGCAATGGACAAAGCTAAGTGGTGGAACAAAAAAAAAAGTGTCACCAATGATGGTGTCATTGATGTGAAGACAATCAACTATGCACAACCCAAAGTGTCACTGCAAGGTGCACCTATGGCCAACCAACAACCCATGGGGCCCACTCCACAAGCATACACTCAAAACCAACCTCCCCTTGTCCAAGCGGCCATTGTGTCAAACCGTCAGCAACAGACTCAAGACAAACCATGGTTTCAATTCCAGCAGCAAGATTTCACACCATTAGGAGAGCCGATAGAATTAGCTTTACGAAAGCTGATACAATCCAACACTATCACTCTCCTAGAAATTAGGGAATTTGAAAATGGTGAAAATAAACTATGGTGGTACAATGACAATGACTTCTGTGTGTTTCATCAGGTGAAAGGACACAAAACATGTAACTATTACTGATTGAAACACGCTATCCAAGATCTGATTGACAAATGGGGTCATCGATGTAACAAATACCCAAACCAAAGGAACAACTGATCACACTATATTCAATGATATATTTCTGTTATGCTCTGCATCCCCATCCCTACATTTTGTGTGCAAAATGTTGGGTCCCCCTTTTTTTCTTTTGTTTTCTTTTTCTTGCGGCTTTGCCTTGTCTTTCTTTCCCTTTTGTTTTCTTTCTCCGGGGTTTTCTTCCCCAGAGTGGTGTTTTGTTTGTCATTTGGATTTCTCCTCCGGGACTCTGGTGCCGGAGGTTGTCCTTTGTTGGAAGCTATATTCCAAACTCTGAGATTCTTCACCATGATGTTCTCAAGGACATCATCGCAAGGAATTCCCGGGCCCGGAGTCCAGAGGTTTTGCTTGTCTGGGGATTGTCGGAAGGAGGAGGATTACTTTTACCACGGTAAAAATTGAGGTCATCTGTCACTTTCACATTTACCGTGATCAAAACCTTCAAACACTTAGAGCGAATTAAAGAGCGATTTTAAAAGTGATTAACAGAGCGTTTGCAGAGAGCTTGTGATAATCAAAGCTTAACATCTTCTGTCATTCTCAGGCGTTCACAAGTGCTTCATGGTGGTGTTCCTGACTGATTGACAACTCAAGCTCCTATGGTAAATCCTCTTTTTCCTCCACCCTCTGCGTTCTCAGGTTGGTGTTTCTGCCTCCCCTCTCTGTTTGGCTTTCGCTCTCTGGTTTTGCTTCAGTTTTTGTTTTATTTTTGTTCGTTTGGTTTTGTTTCGTTTCTTTGTCGTGTCTGGTCTTTTTTTTTTTGGTTTTGCCACCCGTTGGTGGGTCGGATCTGCTAGAGGGTTGTCCACCCTCTGTGCAGGAGTTGTTCCTGTAAATAGCATGTACATAGTGTAAATAGTTGTATATATCTATTTCTGCCTTGTCTGGTTTTCCCGCGGGTGTCATCTCGCGTTGTATATTTATGTGTATATGTATATGGTTGTATATAACCCCTATATATCTCCCCTAGTTGTTGTGTATATATCCCTCAGCTCTATTTATATCCTTCTGAGTGGCTCGACAAGCTGGTCGAGTCACCTTTGCTTTTGGTTTTTTGCCTCCGAACTCGTTTTGGGACAGAAAATCACCTGTTTGAAACTCGGCTCTCGGCCAGTTTTAAATAGGCAATTTTCTCTCTCCTCCATGAAGGCTGTCAGAGCTTCATTTACATCCCATGTGCACAATCAATTCCAGCCAAGTGGCTTTCCCTTTTCGCATGTTCGAACAATTGGCTCTGCCATCATCGCCATCACATCCATTTAATGCCAATGCACGTGGTGCCCACGTGGGCTTGACAACTTTCCTTTTCATACATCATTGCTCACGGTCATTTCTTTGGGCCTCGGACCTCTTACCACCATCCATCCTATGTCTTTTCCAAGTGTGATAAAATTCCCCGGAAACGGATATTTGATGTCTAAAGTTTACAATATGTTTTGCTTTTCGGTTACCTTTGCATAATACTAACTTTTCAGGAAAGCAAACATCGCGGTGGTAAGTTCTCTGGACTCCAGAACAATTATTTTTGATAAACATGTTCTGATGGTCGTCTTGTCTTGTAGGTTCTCGAATGTCATATTTTAAACATGTCTGAAGCATCAACGTCATCTCCACCCGGAAGCCCGGAACTACCAACCACAGCAGAGACCAGGGCAGCAACAAAGTCAAAGATGGAGAAGGCCCTGGAAAAGCTGCCCCTCACCATGAAATTTGTACAAGATAATGTCATTGTGGGCTCAAAGATTGAGTCTAAGGTAAAATTGATGACCGACACCAGTGTCGGAACATGGGCATAGATGCAGGCCTTGGTAAAGATAATGCACATCCAGCGACAGGCTGGAGATCAATTGGCGATCAACGTTGGGAACTCCAGAATCCTCCGGGCATCTTTCTTCCCATGCCCCGTGAAATCTCTGGAGCTTATTCTAACCCTGGAAAACCACTAAAAATCTTCTATCCAGGCCGTTATGCTCGCGGCTGCTGAACCCACAGGATACCCCACTCCACTGGTGTCTCTCGACCCAGTCACATTCCAGACAAGCCTGGGGATCCCACAATTTGACAAGGCCTCAGTGGTCAGAAGGATAGATGCCTTAACCCAGTTCAAAAAACTGGAAGATGCTGCCTGGGTATACATGAATACCCATTGGCTCAAGGTCCCAAAGAGGGACCCAAAGAGAATGAAGATAGAAATTCCCCACTCTGAATTCAAAGAGAGCATCCAGATGGGGATGATAGCATTGGCCCGGGTCTTCGGGCAACTCTCAGCCCCAGAGTTTTCCAAATGGATGTACTATTTCCTCCTTGGCATTTCCACCAAGGAGGGATTCTTTGACTGGGCCACCATAATCTCCAACCATGTCGACTCTCAGTTCCGGCAACTGAGCCAAAAGAAGAAGTTCTATATGTTTTCTTATATTTTCTGGGCCCTGGCACATCAAAGGCCTGATTACCATGGCCTACTTACTGACGGAGTACTCTTACTTACTGATGGAGTACTCAGGATTGGCCCAGGACAAAAGGCGCCGTGGGACCATTTCCCCCAGATTCAATGGGAGGCCAGCTTCCCCAGCTTCTGTCGGGTAAATGACGTGTTCATTTACTACCATCTGCTAACACCCACCCAGGAGGCTAGATACCGCCTATCTACTGAGGTGATGAAGTTAGTCTGTAGCTACGAACATTATTATATTCAGTTCCAACAGTACTCATACATTAGGGTCGCCAGCTTCTCCGGGAAACCCTACTTGTTGCCCAGGCATTGTGGGGACAAGATCGTGCTGCTGGAATATTGCTGGCAAATAATGGAGCTGCATGCCTTCTTGGCCCTCAAGAAGGTCCCCAACATCTCGTTCCCAATCTCCTATGGGAACTACACATGCAGTCTGGCTGTCACGAAGGAGGCAAACAATGAGTTAAAAATCTACAACTTACAAGAGTTCTATCTGGCGCGAAATTTTTTTGATCCGCATGGCCGAATTGCAAAGGCACTGCCCCGGGCTTCGGAGCCCCATCGAATACATATGGAGGACTTCTGGGAAGATTTCCAAGATGACATGGAGGTGCGGAGCAGGCACTATGTCAGGATGACAGCCAGAATGATGCAGAAGCTCTGGCTCCAAAAATTCCCAGCCGACTTCTTGGACGCCGCCCCCACTAAAGATCCCCATTACAAATAAAAGGGGATCGATAAAAGGGCCCTTCCACCAGTGAATTGGGCCACCCAAGAAGAGCCCACAATTAAAGACTTCACTCAAGAGGTGGTCGAGCGAAGCCACGCCTATTTAAAGAAGGTGTGCCCCGGGAGTACCCACCAAGCAGCCCAGCCGACGCCAAAGCTAACCCCACCACCGGTACCAAGATTGACCGCGGGGGCCGGGACTTCTTTTCAGAGGGCAGATAAGGGAAAAAGAATAGCTGCAACCCCTTCTACGCAAGAAGTCCCTATTGCAAAAATAATAAAACAATCAGTGGCGGCCTCCCAACAAATGAGGGAGCAATTAATAACGAAGTTGGCCACCCCACCACTTATGACCTGGCCACTTCATCCTCCTTCCTCCCCGTCATTAGCAGCCTTAATGGTCAAGGCAACAGGGGTGGATCTGCTGAAAGCAGTGGCAATAAGAGATGTGGGACCCCCTCTGGTCACCTGGAGGAAGAAAAAGCCCAGCAAAAAGTGCAAGGCAGAACCAACACTGGAGGCTTCCCTCCCACGAGAAATAGAAATTCTTTCTTCCAGTTTCCCAGAGTTGGAGAAAGAAATAGAGCCTGTAGAGGCCCCAACCAGTCCCCCTCCAGAAGAAGAGTTTGATGTGTTTGTGGCCAACGAGTTCAGAAATTTACAGGGGGATGACACACAAGTAGAAGTAGAAGTCCCGGGGGCAGAACAACAGGCTACAGAGCAAGAAAACATTGAACAAGAGCCTGCACAGCAAGAGCAGCAGGTGGAAGAAAAGGAGCCAGAACTGAAGATTATTTCTGGGGCTCAAGAAATGCAAGGTCCGGTAGTGGACCAACAAAAAGAAAGTGAACAAATGGCACCCACTGGGGGAACCGGACCTTTGGGATCAACCATAACCCTAGCCGCCAAGTTCCCAATGCCACTCCCGGGAGAAACCTTTAGGCAGGTGATCACAGCGGCCCAAACTTTGAATCTTGGCCCGACACCTCCCTTACTGCCAAAGGAGGTGCCAACAGAAGAAGAGGCCTAGGCAAAGGAAGAAGCAGAAGAACCAGAGCATCTTGAAGAAGAAATCACTAAGGAATCCTACCAGAGTCCAAACCCCATGATAGACATACAGGACCAGGTTGAGGAGATGGAAATTGAGAATAATGTTGCTGCCGAAGAAGTTGAGGCAGGGAGAGGGACAGATGAGGTCCACGTCGAAGAGGAGCAATAGCCATAGGACACTGGGAGAGAATCAGAAGAACAAATTATAGCAGGAAGGCCACCTCTCCCACCTCAATAGTTAGCAGAAAGTAGGAAGAGAAAAGCTCAGTCTACTCCGGTGATTCCTCCCTCCCTGGCCGAAATGATGGCCCAAGCTCAGGCCCCGCCAAAGGAAAAGAAAGCCCAGACAGTTCATAATCTGTGAACTAGGCTGGGTAGAGAAATAGTTTCCATTATGGCAATGCCTCTCCTAGATGTCGATGAAGCAACCACAGACCCCGCAGATTACCATGTTGCAGAGGTAGGCAAAAGGGAAAAGCAAGGCGAGGTAGACTTGCTAAAGGAGGCAGCAAGGGAAGTGGAGACCCAATATGAAAAGGAGGCCCAGAGGCTCAAAGCGGAGAAGGAAAAGAATGCAAACCTCATGGGGTTTCTTACTGAGCTGGCCTGATCCATTAATGCCGCTCCTCCGGAGACCTCCACAGCAGAAGAATTACCGTAGAGCGACATAGACTCCCTATGAGTAATGAAAAAGAGAGCTCAAGCAGTGGATGAGTGGATTGCCCTACAAATAGGAAACACCCAGCGTTCCTGGTGTCCACACTCCCAGATCTATACGTGGCCCTACAAGTCATTCATCAAGTGGAAGCTCTTATTGAGCAGTGGGAGAGTGATGCCAAAAATTATCAGGCATGGAAGGTGGAGCTCGAAGAGCTCCTTACCTTAGGAGAAGACATAATTTCTGAATCCAAAATTCTGGGTGAGGAATCATTTGATTTTGTAAGAACCCAACAATCCAAGCTTGACCTCACATTAGAGGTAACCAAGCAACTGGTAGGGTCCTTACAAGAAAAGGTAAACACTATAAAATATTCTTCTAATTTATACAAGTCTTTTGTAATGAAGGCTTCCAGGGCTGATCCCCTTAGTACAGATACATATACCCCTGAAGATTCAGTCTTGGAGAGTTTTGATGAAATGATGAAGTCCCGGTATCAATCCCCAGAGGGGATAGATGGGGCCAAGATGACAAAATTAACTGACATGATACTTAAGGGCCATGATTCAATGAGGATGGCGGATGAGTTTAGAGAAAATATTCCAGACCTGGGGGAACAAGTTGAAGTGGCCAAGCATAGAAGGGCTAGCCTGAAGGATGTTGATGAGGATGGCATTTCCCGCCTCCTCCAAGATTTCAATGACAATAAAAAACCTTGAGATTTCTCCGGAGGCCGGGGAAAAACTCACATTGAGTATTCTTTATTCTTTTTGGAATGTGAGTTCCCAGATCCCGGAGTCCCAGATCCAAAATTTTGTATTCTTTAAAGTGATCCATGTCCCAGTCCCCGAGGTCAACCGGTCACTTTCAGACGTGTTTAATAAAGACTGTTAGAAGGTGGTTGGCCACATCAAGGAGCGTTGGTTCGACAGTTGGTTTTCTGACAGGGTGGTCTTCTCGAGGCACCACTTGGAGGTACACCTGGCACATTGAAGACAGGGCGCCGCATTTCCCATTTATGAGGCATGTAGCCTCGGTCCCCGGGGGACCTACTTTATTCTTTCTCCTTTATGGCTCTCTTCTCGAGACCGATTCTTCCACTGTATATTCTTATCTTATTCTTCTGACATGACAGACCTATTTCATCTCTAGGTCTTTTGTAGGGTGGCGCAGGTAGTACCAGCCCCCGGATATTGTATTTTATTAAAGCATGATATAAATAGGGTTAGGGTTAGAAGAGTTGTATAAATAGCCAAATCGACCCATTTCCAGGGGTCGGAAAAATTGATGATTTTGTCATCCATAGCAATAGAAAAGGGATTTCTCTTTTTTTCAAGTTGCAGAGCTCAATGCTCCATTGTTCTGTTCTCAATAGTTAGATGCTCCCCTGGAGCCACCATTGTATCACGCACCAGTGCTTGCTGGAAGGAATATTAACAAAGAAGGAAGAGTTCTCAGCAATGATGTTGTTGGCATTCTTGCTTCTGAGTTAATGGTATTTCATGTTTCAATGTCCTTTATGTCTTCTACTCTGATATGTTAAAGTAGATTAATGACATCTTTATTCCTGCTACTGATATAATGCTAGCTGATGGTTATGTGTTCCTTCGGTATTTAGTGTAGTCTATCAGAGTATTATTGATGTTCTGGACATTTCAGCATGACTATAGTTAGATGAAACGTTTCTAACTCTGCAAGATCTTTTTTATTTTATTTTCTAAGTGTAGAGGGCTAGGGGAAAACCTTACTGTATTGAATCTCCGGAGATGATGAGTTGAAGAAACCAGCTATCCCCCTCAAAAATAGTCACTTCTCCCAACTGAGATCCACACCATCATGACCTGACACCCAGGTGCTTGAAGGCCTAGGGAATTTATTTTACTTGGATTACCTTTACAGGCAGAGTTGACCGGTATCTCCAGAACCCGGTGAAAACTTATGACTGTTGGCGGACCCGGTCAGCAAAACCCCGTCAACAGAAACTAGCGCTAGAAGGAGGGCATGAACTCATCCCCTTCCAGAGATTCTGATTTTACACCTCCTGAGGGTTCCCTGAGTTATATTTTTAAGTGACAATCCTTCAGCGGGATTGGTTCTTTTTCCCCAGCTAAATTTGAAAGAGTCCTTACGTCTGCCCCGAACCTCAGAAAGTTTGTCAAACTCGAGCCTCTTGCTCAAAATAAACGGACCTCAAAAATCACACCAGCCACTATTGTCTAGGGATCTACCATACCTTTAAATACCCAAACTCCTCAGATAATCCCAGGAACCAGTGCCCAAACTACCCAACATATAGTTCCCCCAATGGCAACGTACTTCAGAAACACCGGGTCCCCAATGGGAACTTTTTTAGCGCAATTAACGACTTACCTTCTCACCCAGAGAAAATATGCCCATGATATGAGCACTTAGGCTCATGGACCACGGAAGAACACTTAAAGGCATACAAAGATGTCATGAACCGACACCAGATCCAACATGAAGATGTTGTGACTCAGACTTTTCCCTTGTCTTTAGGGCAAGGTGAGTTGAACTGGTACCTTAACCTTTTTTCCAACTCCATAAATAGTTGGAAGGACATGGAGGATGCCTTCTTGGCTTCCTTTTGTGTGTATGTGGACCCAGCCTGGTCCCACAGCCAGTTCATCTCCATTAGGAAGGAACCCAATGAACCTCTCGCATCATTCAACCATAGGTTCCAGCGTGCCCTGAAGCGGTGCACAGGCCCCTTCATTCCATCCCTGGAAGTAACCATACAGACCTATCTTAACGCGATGGACCCTTTTTTTGCCACTCTCCTTTGGAGAACAACCACCATGGGCGACCGGGACACCTTGGCAAAAGTCTACAACCTAGCCTTGAAGTTGTCCCGTGGTCTCAACAAATTCCCGGGCGGGATTGGGCAGGGTGCACCTTTCAATATGATCCCTAACAGAACTGCATATGCCAGGGGATACAACCCCAATCTGGCGATAGGTGCCCCCTCGATGGCGATGAATCCTCCGCTACCCTTGATAGACCAACAGGCACAGTATGTTTACCTAGCCCAGACCCAGATGACACCGGGTCTGGAAGTCTTCCCTTGGAACTAGCCGCAGCAGACACAACATACTTAGACACAACCATCCAGAGTGCCATTCTTCCATTTTTCCGCAGCTGGAGGATTGCCACCCTTGACTCTGGCTAATCCTGCTGCCTTCCCAGAAAGCCAACAATAACCACAACCGTTGCATTGTGATGCTAACACTTAGTTGACCGCCGAGGTTGAATCCCTCTGGGAAATGTTGTCCACCTTGACTATGGACATGGGCCAACTGAAGGCAGGGTCCTACGCACCCCAGAACTCAAATTCCTAGAGGGGAAACATTTTCTCCGACCAACGAAACAACAACACCGGGGGAAGAAATTTCAATAATGGGCCTAGGCCCAACTAACAATAGTGGAATAATAACGCGAACACTGAAGGCCCACCTCTGAACCAAAATGCTAACCAAAGTGGTGCTGGACCATCACACTTTACTCCAGTCGTAGACTTCCAGCCCATGACTAACTGGTGTAGACTACATGATATGGGTTCACACAATGAGGTGAATTGTGCCACTTTGGAGAAGGTCATTATGATCTCCCATCTGGATAGGCAGCAGTCACACGATGCTACCCCTCCAGAGCCTCCTGTCCAAGAAACAACCCACAGTGCCTTCACCTGTGATACCATCTTCTTCGGTACTTCCGGGGAAGATGAAGAAGAATCTAAATTACAGGGATTCTTTGACGAATCTATCCTACCCTTTGAGGCCAACGCCTTTACTAACCCGCGAACCCCATATAATACTTGGAGCCAGGTTGGTAAAGGACCAGCTTACACACCCACACCACCTATCAAGGACACTCCTCCTCCCCAGAGTAATGCAACTGATCGACCCGTCCCTCCAAAAGGTCCTAGCCCTAACCAAGTGAAAGACCTCACCAAGGAGAATCATCAATTCCTGGGAGGAAGGTTCGATATTAGGAAGGTGTTAGAGCAGACCACCACCTCCATGACCTTGATAGAGGTTTTGTTAATTTGTCCCGAGTAGAAGAAGTCTCTTCTGAAGCTCTTAGGGAACCCGGAAGTCATTAGCCGCCCACCCAAGATTGTCTCCTTCGAAGATGCTAACGCGGCTGTCTTTCAGGGAAACAATGAGGATCCTCCTTTCTTACTAGGCCTGAATATCCACGGCAAAAATATACACAATTTCCTAGTAGATTCTGGAGCTTTGGGTAACATCATGCCCTTGTCCATTTTTTAGAAGCTCAGATTCTACCCCACCCCGTCTAATGGTGCAGTGATCCAGCTAGATAAGACTGCTATAAAAATGGTGGGGGAATTGAAGAACATCTGGATACATCTTATCTAGGACCCCAGGATAGCCAGCATCATTGATATCCAAGTGGTGGACATCCCAAAGACCTACGGGATGTTACTAAGTTGGAATTGGTCTAAGTCCTTAAATGGATACTTTTCGACCAACTTTACCCATTTATGGCTTCCATGGGAAGGAGAATCAAACAAGATCTGGGTCAAAAGTGAACCCTGGATGAAACAGGCCCTTACCGAGGTTGGAAGGGTCAATGAAGTCCTTTTCTCTGAGACTTCTCTGGGGGTGTACCGACCTCTTGAAATCTTAACATTCAATTTCATCCCCAGGGAGGATCCCATCGTGCTGCAAAGAGCACAGGACTTGGAAGAAAAAGTGAGAATGGAAGTTAACTCCCAGGGTGCCACCGCGACCCTTGCCACACTGCTGTCTGACACTTGGTTCCGGGTGCACTACCAAAAACATTTAGAACATGAGTGTGAGCCATGTCTCTCAATCGCTAACCAGAAACTCGATACCTTCTAGAATAAACATACAACTGATTCTCCGGGACCCAGTACTACTATGGTATGCACTCCTTTGGTGCCATCCCACCAGGAATCCCAAGTCCAAACACCTTCGGAAGTAAAATCCACTCTCACGCTGGTAGTCTTGGGAAGAATCCCTAAATATCCTAGTAATAATCCAAAGAAAACTCCCCCTCCTCAGCTCCAGATTACAAACAATGACCTGTGGACCCTTAAGTTTGATGGGTCTCAATCGAAACAAGGATGTGGGGCTGGGGTGGAGTTAATCAACCCGCGAGGGAAGTCCTTCCTTGCATCCTACAAGCTACATTTTAACTGTACAAACAACATCACAGAGTACGAGGATTTGGTCCTTGGACTCTTGTTCGCACTAAGGAAAGGTGTCACCTGCCTCTGGGCTCTGGGTGATTCAGAGTTGATTGTCAAGCAAGTTTGGAGTCAATACATATGTCACGATAAAAGGCTGGCTGCATACTGCAACCGGGCTTGGAGCCTCATTGAATATTTTGATTCCTTTAGCATCGACCTCATTCCCCAGCGATGAAACTATGTTCCGGATGCCCTCGCCATTTCTTCCAGCACACTTGAGCCAATGGCCGGCTCACGACTCTTGAGATTTTTAATTGAGATGGTCCCCACCCTGTCTATTCTAGACAATGTCACCCACTTTCAGGTTTTTGAGGATGATCAACATATCCTGGCTTTCATGGCGAATGTTGGTGTCTTTGAGGACCAGATAGTGGAAGAACGAGACCATGAAAACACTGGGCAGGGTGATGAAGACGATGGGATCATGGACTTTCCTACTAACACCATCCTGAAGGGAATGGTTGCACTAGAATGAATCTTCGACTCGGACCCTCAGGCCCATGAGAAGGTGTCATCCTCCTCTGAGGGAGGAAAGTTTGAAAAGATTAACATTGGCCAGCGTGGTGAAGAAAAGATCATTCACATCGGTACCTCCTGTTCCCCTGAGGAAAAGGAGAAGATTCTCGCGGTTCTCTGAGAATACATCAACGTAATTGCATGTGGATATGAAGACTTGAAAACATATGACACATCCATCATGACCCATACTATTCCTCTGAAACTGGATGCTAAGCCCTTTTGGCAGAAGAAAAGACCGGTCAACCCCTTGATAGAGCCTCTGATTCACCAAGAGGTAGAAAAATTACTGTCATCTCAGATAATCTTCCCAATCCGACACACTATGTGGGTTGCCAACCTGGTCCCTGTAAGGAAAAAAAATGGTGAGATCAGCGTGTGCGTGGATTTCCAAAATTTGAACAAGGCCTCTAAGAAACATAATCACCCTCTCCCCTCGTTGGATGAGGTGTTACAAATAGTGAATGGATCCCAGATGATGTCTTTCTTGGATGGATACTTGGGATATAACTAGGTTATGGTTAAGTATGAGGACAGAGAGAAAACAACGTTTACCACCAAGTGGGGAATGTTTGCGTACAGGAGGATGCCCTTTGGTTTGATCAATGTAGGGGCTACATTTTAGAAGGCCATGGACATCGCGTTTGAGGGCCTTGTGAACCAGTGTATAATCATCTACATGGAATATTTGACAATCTTTTCCCGGGACAGGCGTGATCATCCCACCCACCTCGCTCAGATCTGTGAGAGATGTCGCCAGTATGGAATATACCTCAACCCCAAGAAGTGCATATTCAGGGTCACCGAAGGGAAGTTGCTCGGGCATATTGTCTCTAAGAAGGGTATATCCATAGACCTTGATAGAGTCGAAGCATTGCTAAATTTACAAATGCCCGGCAGCAAGAAAGAAATGCGATCCTTCTTCAGAAAAATTAACTTTGTGCGACGATTCATCACGGGATTCACAGAGATAGTTAAACCACTCAATGAAATGATGAAGAAAGATACCAAGATTGAGTGGGGTCCTGAAGCAAAGCAGGAATTCACCCAAATCAAACAAAAAATAACGGAGACACCTGTCCTGGCTAGTCCAGACTATTTCCTTCCATTTTACATTTACTCGTTTGCTTCGCCGCATTCTGCTGCGGTAGTTTTGACCCAAAAGGTTGAAGGGGAGGAAATACCAATAGCTTTCATGAGCTCCCCCTTTAAAAATTCTAAAGTCCAGTATTCACCATTATAAAAATAGGTCTTTTCTCTAGTTCACATCGTGAAGAAATTCTAGCATTATATTCTCTGGAGCAAAGTCCATGCTATCATTCTAGACCAGGCCGTCAAGTCTCTGCTGATGTAGAGTGAATTGGGTGAGAGATGGGGGAAATGGATGGCCATCCTCTAGGAATATGACTTAGAAATGCAGCCCATGAAGATAGTCCGAGGCCAGGGACTAAGTCAAGTGATGGAAAAAGTGACTCCCCATATAGAATGTCAGACTTACACGGTGGAGTCCATTACCCAAGATCTGTGGTATACCAATTTGGTGTACTTGTTACTAAATAACAAATGCCCGAAGGGATTACTTCCCCACAAACACCGCACCCTGCGGATGAAAAGCGCCCACTTTATGATCAAAAATCCGCGCTTTATCGTAGAAACTATGAGGGAGTTTACCTCTGGTGCATCGATAGAGACCAAGTTGTGAAGGTGATTGATGAATTTCATGGACAGTTTGGAACTGGGCATGGCTCAGCTGATGCCACTACCCATCAGATCCTCTGGGCTAGATATTATTGGCCCTGTATATTCAAAGATGTTTACACTCATGTTAGAAAATGCCATACATGTCAGACTATAGTGCATCATGAGCGTAACCCAGCTATGCCTCTACAACTAGTCTACAAGGCTAGACCTTTCGCCCAATGGGCATTTGACTTCATCAGAGAAATCAACCCCAACTCGTCTGCCAACCACTGATACATCCTTAATGCTACTGATAACTGCACTCGGTGGTCTAAAGCTATACCTTGCAAAAACAACACGACAGACGTAGTTATCAATTTCTTGGAAGAAAACATCATCACAAGATTTGGAATGCCCTTTGCTTTAGTATGTGACAATGGTCTGGCATTTTCTTCAGCACAAATTCTTGAATGGACCTACAATCGAAAGATCACACTGAAGTTCTCCGACAACTATTACCCCCAGGGAAATGGCGTTGCTGAATCAACAAACAAAAATCTACTTGAAGTGATCAAACATCTGTTAGAACAAAATTCCCAGGATTGGCACCAAAAGCTAAAATTTGCCCTCTGGGAAGATCACATTCGCATCAAGGCCACCCTGGGAACATCCCTATTCCATCTGGTTTATGGTTAGAACCCTGTATTCCCAGCCAACTTACAAATCCCAGTTTTACAGTTTATGCAGGAATTTAACAACAGGAACAACATTATGGAGGTTCAACTTTTAAATCTGGTGCAGATGGAAGAGCAATGTGACGTAGCCCTTGAACACTTTGCGCGTCATCAAGCAGTGGTAAAATGATGGTTTGATAGAAGAGCCTAATACAAGGCTTTTCAGATCTCAGATCTGGTCTTGTTGTGGGAGAAGGCCTGGGAGAATAAAGGAAATCACACCAAGTTCCAACGGCTCTAGCTCAGACCATACCTAATCTCAAAAATCTATGGGGCAAATACTTACTGCCTTAACACCCTGACTGGGGAACCTGTCGCATTACCCATTAATGGGCAGTTTCTCAAACACTACTTCGAGTAGGGTAAGTTTGTCTGGAGTTGTATTATATGTAAAGCCTTCTGCTTGTAAATATCTCTTCTAGGTGTCTCGCTGCAAGGTACCCTGTCCTGTAAAAAGTCTTGCTGACTGTCCTCCGGGGCAGTCCTCTTTTGTTGTTTCTATTTTCATTTTTGGTTTTCTTTCAGTCCCGGTGTTTTGTTTCGTCTTGCAGGAATTAGTGTTAAGGAAATGGATCAGAAGATATTATAATACTAATATAATATAGATAGTTGATATTCGTTGTGGAATTCAATTGCCGTTGTGATTGATTGGTTTCACAACAAATATCAACTATATATATTATGTTGAATGGCATCGACTATCAACAGTCATGTCCCTTTGTAAAGGTATACTATTTTATAACAAGCGATTATTATGATCGCTGTTTTAACAGTCATCACTTAATACATATTAACTGTCGGCAGCACTTATAGTGATTATATTATTGTCGGCATTTGGTTATGGTTTAATTAACTGTTTTGATATAACAGTTGGCATAGTCGGCATTTTAATTAGAGATGTATGGACAGTCACGATACTTATCGTGACTGTCATACATGAACATTCACAATGTATCGTGACTGCCATGTATGTCAGTCACGATAGGTATCGTGACTAGTTAAGCCGTGTATGTAGTTGATTTAATATATTATGTTATGTTTATATATATATATATATAAAATAATTATAGTTTTATATATTATAATAATATATAATATATATTTAATTTAATATATATATTTTATATCTCATTTATATATATATATATATATATATATATATATATCAGTTTTATGTCATTTTTTTTGTAAACACGAACGAACATATTTTAACACTCCCTCTTGAGAGAGAGTTTACCAAGTTTGTAGAATTTTCATATCATAATATATGACTCAATTCAAAATGCCATATCATTATGAGTTATATCACTATGTACATCAAATCTAAAATCTCATATGTAAAGTATCATCTATCATGATCTATTTCAGCCATCGTAAGATGTCTATCATGATAGACATCCATGGTCTATTTAAGGAACTTAATCCACCATGCAAAGAATCATCTATCGTGGTCTGTTTCAGCCATCATAAGATGTCTATCACGATAGATGGCCATGGTCTATTTAAGGAACTTAATCCACCATGC
>MU223645.1:6019928-6033784 GCA_018584345.1 Thuja plicata
AAGGTGTGACTTACCAATGGAATAAAGAATGTGATGAAGGGTTCACACAAATCAAGCAGTATCTTGCTAACCCGCCTATCTTGATGCCTCCCATTCATGGGAAGCCACTTATACTTTACATATCTACCACAGACACATCATTGGGTATCCTATTGGCTCAGGAAGATCAGCACAAGAAAGAAAGGGCTATTTATTACATTATTCGGACTCTGGTCTCCTATGAAACAAAATACTCTACTATAGAGAATGCTTGCCTTGCAATAGTGTTTGCTTCACAAAAATTGTGACACTATATGTTGTCTCATACTACACGTTTGATTGCTAAAATTGACCCTCTGAAATACTTGCTCAGTAAAGCTACCCTCACAGGTAGACTCGCTAAATGGGTCATGCTTCTCAGTGAGTTTGATATTGAATATGTTGAAAGGAAAGCCATTAAGGGCCAATCAATAGCAGATCAATTGGCGGAGGCACCTCCAGTCGATCATCAACCATTGCACATTGAATTTCTAGATGAGTCCATATTCCTTCTTACACATTGCTCGTGGACTATGTTCTTCGATGGTTCATTTACCCAATAGGGGTCAGGTGCCGGGATCCTATTCATTACACCTCAAAGATACTCATTACCAAAAGCATACAAAATGATGTTTCCTTGTACAAACAACATTGCTGAGTACAAAGCTCTCATCAACGGTATGAAGATCGCCCTTGAGTGGCACGTGGATGAACTGAATGTTCTTGGAGATTCCCAATTGGTCATCAATCAGGTTAATGATATCTATCAGACAAGAGATGATAAGTTTATACCCTACAAATAGTTGGTTGCTGATCTTAAATAGTATTTTACTCACATCACATTTCAACAGGTTCCGAGGGCAGATAATAAAGCAACAGACACCATGGCTACTCTTACCTCTATGCTACAAATGCCTGAAAATAATTTTCGACATGAATTCTTGGTGGAGACGTTATGCTACCCAGCCTATGACTCCCCTGACTCCCGGATGATTTGTTCTATCATAGGACATGACTCATCCCACTACCATCACATATTCTCCTACCTACATGACCAGATTGTTCCAGACACTTACTCCCAGAATGAGAAACGTCACCTAATCCGCAGTGCTTCATGGTTCATCATCATTGCTAATGACTTGTATAGACATGGTCTAGATGGTACCCTCTTTAGTTGTTTAGAACCTGATGAGTCCAAACAAGTGTTAGTAGAGGTGCATGAAGGCATCTATGGGTCACATTCTAATGGCCTGACATTGGCCCACAAACTTATTAGAGCTGGTTACTACTGGCCAGACATGGAAAAATAAGCAACACAGTTTGCCAAGTCCTGCAAACAATGTCAATTACATGGAAACTTGATTCACGCTCTAGCCAAGGAGCTGATTCCGTTCATTACTTTCTGGCCATTTCAGTAATGGGCCTTTGATTTGGTGGGTCAGATCTACCCCTTGTCCTCCAATGGACATAAGTTTATCATTACAGCTACGGATTATTTTACTAAGTGGGTGGAGGCAGTCCCTCTCACCGTTGCCAGTGGCAAAACAGTAGCAATGTTTATTCTTAATTACATCATCTGCAGGCATGGTGTACCCTTAGCGATTATCACAAATAATGGGGGACAGTTTAAAAATAAGGATTTGACAGATCTTTTCTCTAAGTTCAAAATTACTCAACACTGGTCTTCCATCTATTATCCTCAGGGTAATGGATAAGCGGAAGCTTCCAACAAAACAATCCTTAAGATCCTGCATCGCACAGTACATAAATCTAGATGAGACTGGCATCTCTAGATCAATCCAACTCTTTGGGCATACAGGACACGTATAAGAACACCAACAGGAGCTACACCCTATGCATTGGTTTATGGGGCAGATGCGGTGTTACGTATTGAGGTCAAGATTTCTTCTTTGCGAGTCTCCCTGAAGAGCCTCAGTACTGATGAAGATACTAGAATATCTCGGCTACAAGAGCTGGAATTACTTGATGAACGTCTCCAAGTGGCATTAGATCACCTGAGAGCATACCAAAAGAGGATGTCTAAAAGCTATAACAAGAAGGTTTGACCAAGAGACTTCCAAGCAGGTGATCTCGTTCTAAGAGAGAACCCTAAAAAGCAGCAACATCGGGTCTAGAAAGGCAAGTTTGAACCTAAATGGCTTGGTCCATATATTGTTACTACAGTGTTTATGTCTGGTACCTATCAACTCTCTACTACTGAAGGAGAACAACTCAAAGAGCCCATCAACGCTCTTCATTTGAAGCGGTTCTACAATTGAGACATCTTCAGTGTGCTCATGTATATACTAAAGTCCTAAAAAAATTCTAAAAATTTTGAAAAATTCCTGAAAAAATGATCTTAGTGAAAACCTAGCAATAGGTACTTTGATGTATCTCCAAAAAAAGCATATATTTCAAAAAAACAAAAAAATTAAAAAAATTGAAAAATATAAAAAAAGAGAAAAAGAGAAAAGGTGCCATTGATGAAAACCTGGCAAATAGGCGTCATGGTATCAAAAAAAGAATTTCTTCCAAGAAGGTGAAAACTTGGTAAACAGGCACCTCTTGTTTCACAATGCTATACCTATCACAGCACCCCTTGTCTTTATGCATTTGCTTTCCCGCATTGCTGCTTTCCTGCTTTCAGTTTCCATCAAGACACCAACTCACATGGATTGAAACTGGTCATACTCTCGGAGCAACCCTCCTAGTCTTGGGGGCATTGTCTTATTATCTTTTGGATCTACTTTGTGACAGTCACCAGTAATTCTCACTGGGTCTTCCTACTGTCACTTAGCTTATACAGAGCTCTCTCTTCTTGACAATCTCTCTCACATTAGTCACCAGTGGTTCTCATTGCGTCTGCCTACTGATGTATATCCTATACCACGATCGCTTCCTTTAATCATCTCTCTCACGTCAGTCACCAGTGGTTCTCACTATGTCTGCCTACTGTCGCTATTCTATCAAGATTTCTCACATCCATTCCAGTTGGAGTTATACTCACACACTCTATCTATCGATACTTGGTCTTGATGATTCTATGCTTTAGTCTATACATTTCTTTTAGTCACTTTTGTGACACTCTGGTTCCTTTGCGAACCCTCATAACTTGTCATTGATTCAGCGTCATACACTTGGGGGCAATCACATCTTGTTTGTCCTCACAACTTATGTCAAGTCAGTCATTGTTACTTGGGGGCATGGGTCCCCCACTTCATCATATCTCTGGTTTACACCTGAGTCAGTAATCTTGTCACTTCTCAAGGACAACTCGCTACTAACATAAACTGGTGTCTTTTAACACCACCATAACAGTGTTTTTTAACACTATCTTTGGACACATCTGTGTTTTTAACACATATCAGATATCTCAAACGTAAACATCTATCAATAACATTCAAACATAATGCACACACAAGCACAACGATGTTTTTCAACACCTCATACACATCCACATTCAAAAAATTTAAAACAGGCTGAGCTATGCTTGAATATTTCTTTGTATGCTGTCTATTCTTATGGATTTCATTGACATTTTCTTTGTCTACTTCTTTTTGGCATAGTCCCGATGATCCGGCAACATAAAATAAACAGGGTGTATGTGATAAGAGCTCTCGCAATAAGGTGGAACAACCTCACATCCCTCGATCTTGTTTATTTGTATGCCATGGTGAGGTCGGTACTATCTCCTTGCTTGTTATTGCTCTGTTTTTTATTGTTTTTCTTGTTATTGATCTGTTTGTTTACGCATGACCACACTCATGGTTATGTTGGCTTTGAATGCCTCGATACTGGTGTACTCTTGCAACATTAATTGGAAACAATATTCAGGTCATCTTGGCTTTTGTGCCCTGGTGCTTATGTTCATTTCCTACATTTTATTCGATGATAAGTCATATTCATATCCTTGTGGTTGCATTGTGGCGCCAGTAAGGGTTGTATCGACTTTGATGTTCCAAAAATTCTCAATGATGATAAATATACGATGGGTCTCACAACCATGTCCTATAATTGCACCTTCATATTGCATCTATCATAGGATTGCATTTTCATTCTAGACTTGCATTGTGGCAATGATTCAGTGTTCCCTTCATTGCATTCTTCTGGGTTCATCCTTTGGAGAGTTCTTCTTCTTCAGCGTTCATGTTTCATCACGACTGCATAGGTGTTCGATCCTCGCTCTCGTTTCTTCACATGTTCTTTTGGTTAGCATTTGTTGTCCTGCATGAGATGTTAGTACCATATCCATATTCATATTCACATTTCATAATCAATCATACATTACATTTACATTTTCATTTACATATTACATTTGCATCGAATCATTTACATACATACATCTTTGCATTTCATACATGTGCATTTCATACATATCTTTCAAAATATTTATCCATTTGCATACATTCTAAAACATCTAAGCATATAGGAAACATCTCATAAAAGACAAAATACAATATGCGATGATACCAAAAGACGCGCTCATATATATATATATATATATATATATCATGTGTCGATACAAATACAAAATGGTGCTACTCGAGCACAATCTATCTCAAAATGGTGATATCATACAAAGATGCCAATGCATAAGATATATCCTATGATCTCCTATCTCTATCTACCAGACTAACTCTGGCCCTCTCCCTCGTCACCTGGAGGAGGTGGAGGTGGGGCCCTATCTAGAGGAGGCGCCCTCTATGCTCCCTTTGTTCCTCTTGCATAAATGAAGAATCTGGCTACCTGCGATGCCTCGTCAGGCACCGCACCTATGTAGGAGGCGTAATAATATGCTGCTCACGTCATCTGCTAGCGCACCTCCTCTCGTGACTCCCGTAAATTCTCTCGGAGATCCTGTATCTCCCAGTCTCAATCTAATAATTGTGCATCTCACATAGCCACCTATATCATGAGGTCTCGCACCTATCTAGTGAGCTTCCTCATCCTCTCTCGCATGCACCGCTGTGGATCCTGTGCTGCCTCCTGCTCTGCCTCCTGCGTAGGATGATCCTCCTGCATCAGATCCTCCTACTGCACCTCCTCTTGTGGAGACACCTGCTGCTCCTCCAACTGCGTTGCAGTCCGTCTCCGGGACTGCCTGGTGCTACCACTGCCACCTGCTCCTGCATCCATCCCCATCTGTCGGGTGGGGATGGCCACCTGAACTATCCTGGGTCGTGGACCTTGCTGTGCCCTCTACTATGGCGGCGACATCTATCCCTGCTGTACCTGTGGCTGCGCTACCTGTGGGGGTACCACCTGTCCTCTCCCCGCTATACCCCCTAGATCTATAAACCTCAGGAAGGGATGAGTGATAAAATGCTCTCTGTACTCGGTAGTGACGCCAACATCTGCTACATCCCTCAGGTAATCCCACTAGGCTGGTACCAATGATCGGATGTCTATCATAGTATGACCCTGGTCTAGTGTCGTACCCCAACCTCTCCTCACCTCATCCGCAAATCTCGAATAAACCATGTAATCCTGTGAGATGTCCTGTGGGTGACCTTACTGCCGCCATACCCGCCTCAGAGGAAATCTCTCAATCACTGAGATGGTGCGACCTATCATCGCACGAGAGCATAACATGTGGCTCAACTGCTCTGCCGCATCGTCCCAAGCCTCTGTGAGCCTCCACGGCCTCCATATCACTGCTGATAGGTCATCGAGCTGAGCTCACCACTGATCAGTCTTACTCAGCGCGGGCTGGGTAACCATGTCTCTGTATTTGCATATATAAGGCTCCAAGGGCTGCCTCATATCCTCGCATATGGGTCTGGTGACGGGAAGATGCTCCCAAGCCCATATCTGTAGTACAAACACTCCGACAGCCATACTCTTTGCCTCTCTATAGATGATCTCATACATCTCATGATACATGTGTGCCAACATACACTAGCCCTATCCATAATGTCGTGGCCTGGCCATCATCAGCTATAGCATCCTACCCCAGCCGCACTCTAGACTGTGCTATCCACGGTCTGACATCAAATAGCACCCAAGGAAGCATGCTAGCACCATTGGTAATCTGTGGGTCCTACCATATGAACCAATCAACTCCTCCCATGGGATAGCCCTGCCCATCATGAGATCATCCTGGAAGATCTCTCTCAATGCTGCTGTGCCCACCTTGGGCTGGGTCTCATACTCCACTCTAGTACCAACGAATGGTATCCTAAGAATCCTATATATGTCCTCGGGAGTGACAGTCATCTCCCCCTGTGGCAGGTAAAATGTGTTCGTTTCTGAATGGAAACAGTCAACCAATGCACACAATAATCCATGATTTACCTGGATCTTGGGTATATCACATAGCGTGCTCAGTCCCAATGTAGCTATATGTGCGGTCTCAGCATCATCTAGCTGAGCTATCAATCTGCTGATTGCTGGATGATGCGATCTGAATGCTATATCTGGAAAGTCAACCTGCAAGACATATGAACAACAAAGCACTATTAGTACTCACCAATAATCAAAGCATAATGTGATAATAAAGCATTCAAGACATCCTACAGACATTAATGACACTGACGCAATCACTTTTGGACGCGACGCAGACTTTTTCACATACGACAGGGTAACATTTCGCGCGAAGAACATTTCTCTTTCGCACAACAAAGTGCTTTATATCGCACAAAATTTCTAGTTTCGCGCGATCTTTTATCTGAGATCGCGTGAGAAAACACCTTTCACAGGGGTTTTTCACGCAAAATTGGGTCCACCCACGCGCGAAACTTCACTTCGAGCGGTGCAAAACGTAGTTTCTTCGTGCGAGCTTTCCCTACAGGGCACGCGAAGAAACTACTTCTTCGCGCGACGACCCGTGACCTACTGCTTGAAAACGTGAAAAACATGCTAAAAAATTGACCTAAATATATGAAATTTGATTTATGAAGAGGTTTATTGACTACTTACAGGTGGTCCGTATGCTGCAGGCCAGCTGTGTCTCCTGGATCGCTCGAATCGATGGTTGCTATAGGGGACCACCATTTTGTCTTCTACTTAGAGCTCTCAATTCACAAAGTCAAAGGGTTGAAATGATTTGAAAATGACCCTTTTGTCCTTATATAGGGTTTGACCTAATTTTTCAAAGTGCTTCGTTTTGCATGAAAATTGCACCACTACCTAATTTGACCGTCCTGAATCCATTTTCGTGATCAAAATCAAAATCTGACACTTCTATATAGCTCAAAATCGCATTTTAAAATTTTTGGGACCGACGCGATCAGACGCTTGTGCAGTCACCCTTCTGACCTCGCTTTCTCGTCAGAATCTTATCATATCATCATTTTATGAAATCTTAGACTTTTTTCTTCAAAAGTCAACTCTGGTAAACTTTGGTCAACCCCAGTCAAACTTGTTCAACCCGACCTTGAAATCACTCGAAATTGATTCTGAATCTTCTGAATTCTTTCGCAATCTATTTTGAATTCTTTCTATCTGCAATTTTTCGCTCTTCATCATCATTATGATGTGTCATCTTTCGATTTCGCTCTCGAGGGGGCAAGATGATTACATCATTGAATCTATTCCAATCAATCTAATCAAATCCTCATCACTTGGGGCATGTTCAGTTTTTCATACCTCACGGTCAAAACTGGGTGTTCCATGCTTTTCAACCACTTGGGGCATATTCAGTTTTTCGTACCTCACGGTCAAAACTGGGTGTTCCATGCTTTTCAATCACTTGGGGCATATTCAATTTTTTGTACCTCACGGTCAAAACTGGGTGTTCCATGCTTTTCAATCACTTGGCGCCATGTTTAGTTTTTCGTACCTCACGGTCAAAATTGGGTGTTCCATGCTTTTCAAATCACTTGACGCCATGTTTAGTTTTTCATACCTCACGGTCAAAACTAGGTGTTCAAAATCATTTCTTCTGTGCTTCAGGCATCAGACTATTCTTTGAATCAATGCGTTGTTCGCACATCAATTCAAAGAGGGGAAAAATGTAACACCCCAAAATTGGCATATTGCAACCCTAACCAATTTTGTTACATTTGTCGCTCTTCTAAGTCATCAAAGTCCTATTGTACTAGGCAATTCTGAGTTTTCACTGACTCTACTCGACCTGAGTGTCAAATGCAGAAAATCCTAAATCTGTATTAATCATACATCATATTTAATTCCTAAATATCTATTTGGCTAAGCAAACCCTATGATCGAATTAATTTGATTAATAAAGTCCTAGCACATTAATTAAATTAAATTCACCCTCTTTAGCTGAGACACATGAAAAGGAATTAGATAATATTTAATTATTAAATAAATATGCTTATTTTCAATAATTGAATTTAATATTCAGATAATTGAGAAAAAGCAATTATGAGGCCATATTTATTTAATTAATTGAATATTCTATCAAAAATCTTATCTTTATTCAGAAATGGAAACTTTGAATTAATTGTGCTTTAAAGAGAAATAAAACAATTAAATTCAAATAAAACAATATTAAATCAAAGAGATAAAACAGTTAAAGTAGGAAGAAAACAATTTATTGAATTATTTTCAATAAAGCTTTCTATTTTTAATTGGCTTTTCTATTTGTTTTATTTCAAAACAGGAAAGTTTCTATTCTGATAATCTCAGAGTCTATAAAAGAACTCTCATTCTTCATTCAAACCCCCTGATTACCCCTGAGTTATTAGAAAAAAATATGCATTGTTAGAATACTGAATTGTTGTCTCATTTTCTTGCTAATATCTCATATAGATTAATTTCATATTGCAATAAGATAGTTTCAATTTCTAGACTAAATTGCATTGAAATCATGTCTTAGCTTAATCTCTCATATTTCATTTCTTAGCATAATATTGCATTGTATTGCATTCATCATAATAAATCCTTCATTCTTAGATTTGTCCATGGTTGTGAGACTCTCGTCCTGAGAGCAATTTCAAAAACCCCGTCTAGATAGAAGTTTATAGGTCGAATCACGCAGACAGATAAGATGAATAATCTCATATTCAGTCTTGTATGTACTTGGTGAAGAAGGACTATGTTGAAGTGTGTGGTTGATTAACAAGGCCAAAATTAACACATACAATGCCACAACCGGTTATTATAATAGAAACTCCAGAGCCTGTTCTATTCAGATGTCCACCCACAACTTTTGTCAGATGGGGAGACATTGCAGAAGAAAAACCATTTGAACAAGATATCAATACATGGTTGTACCAAGATCTACAAGAGACACTTCAACAACCTCTACCCATACCAAACTATGGAAATGGTTATACAATTTTATAAAGATTCGGGTATGATGGTACAACTAGTCTGGGGAAAGACAACAAGGCTTAATGGAACTGTCTCTCCCGCCAACCAGAGAAACAAGAGAGGGTTAGGCTATGGGAAAAAAAGAACCAGCCCTATAATCTAAGACATCCAAGTTGATCAGGAACAAATAGCAGAGCTGCACCTGGGGAAAAACTCAGAACATGTCTTGATAAGCAACATACTACAATAGCTATTGCCTATGGAAGTGGGAACCTCTCAAACCCGAATAAACCTCACCATAGCCATCAACGACAACAAAGGAAGTGAGACATCTGATGAGCATTGTATCAAAACTGACTCCCACAAGTATGAGTGGAGATCCCTTCACGACTCTGAACCATTGATCCCAGATTATTCCCCTTGGTCAGCCAGCGCCATGCACCTTGATGACTTGTTTGACCAAATATCCATTGACAACCAACCCTGCATCGATAAACATGTCATTAGCCATTCCTCAAGTGATGCATCCACGTCACAGTCTAGGTTTGTCAGAACCGTATCCATAGTCCCTTTCAATCAAATAGAGTCAAACCAAAACAAGGGTCTATGTCTTGTACACCCAGAACTAATAGAGTGGAATCAACAAGGACCACCTGATATGGATGTCTTCGAGAATGATGAGGCTATTGCAGACTTCATGGGACGTAGAGAGGGAATTCCATTAGGAGATCGTAAAGCAGGTTTCTCCATTGACCTCGACAGATCCACATACTTTGGGGAGGAATCCCCTCTTTCCAGTCATGAAAACAAATCAAAAAAGAAAAAGGAATCGTTAGTAAGTGAAAACTGAAAGGCGCTTACTGACATAAAAAATGATAAAAAAATAAAACAAGACGTATCTTCTAGTGAAAACCTCACTGAGGCGCTAGAAGATGGAAAGAAGGAACTCCTCCCCTTGACAAAGGAGAAGTCAGCATTACTAGCAGAATAAATAGAGGAATTCAACTTGGGAGATGACAAGAACCCAAAGAACATCTACTTGGTGAAATCACTCACCCTAGAGGAGAGAGAACAGTTCATCAGTTTCTTTAAGGAAAGAATGATCAATTTTGCACCAACAGAGAATCCGCGCTGGTGTCGATCAGGGCATAAGATGCCACATATCAAACTACCTAATAAGGTAGACAATCTATCAAGGCCCAAGCCAAATTGGGACCATGGAATATCATATGCGCCATACAAACCAAACTGATCCTGGGGCAATCCAGATAACTCAGTCAAGGCAACAATACCAGGTTGGGTGGCATACTCAACAAGAGCACCTTGGATTGGAAGCTAAAGAATGTAGTACACATCCTCTAATGTAATAGTACACTCTCCAATGGGTAACCAAAAAGTGCATGTCTCTAAATGCCATCGCTCTACTAGAGCCGAGATCAGATCCCTGTTGGTCGTGATCTCTGGCATGTAACAAATCTAATATAAACCTAAGTCTCTAAGCACTGACCTCTCATCCTCAGAGAGCTGGAACCTGTATACAAGTCCCATCAGTCTAGACTCTCAGCAATGCAGAATCCTCCCGATGAATTGCACATAGAAATAAATTGGAAATATATTAGTATCAGTCATAGAGAGAAGAGTCAGCAATCAACATAAGAAGAAATGAGACCAAGCAAATCCAAGAAACAATTAAAACAGGAAATTGCAGGAATAAACCCTACAAGTGTGTTACTTTTATGCGATTGTGAAACACCAAAGGCAAATGTGGCAAACAATAGGAAATTGTGGCATGCAAAGCCAGAAATTGTGGCCCTCTTATAAATTGCATCTTACAACCAGCAATTGCGGCATTTAAATTGCAAATGCGACAAAATTGTATTCGATTGTGGGAACCTTGGAAAATTGATAGAAAACAAAACTTTTTTAAAGCGAGAAATAAATGCATTAATGACACACAAAGAGAGAATACTCACTGGACATCCTATGCCAGCTAGCCTCTGATACATCCAGACTTGGTCAAAAATGTGTGTGACACCAGGTAAGCTTGCCATCACACGAAAATAGGAGGAAAAACACAGAAAGATAAGGACAAACTCACCAAGACTCCGAGAGCTCCAAGAAGGCAATGTGACAAATGAAGGGCAAACTTGGCTACTTATAGGGGATCCCAAAAACCCTAATTTCTCCAGAATGTCAAAAATTTCTTCCTGGTCCCCAGAATCTTCAATAGTCAATATAAGAGGCAATATAACAAGTTTTTTAAATTAGTCAGCTACCCAGATTCATAAATTGCAGTTTCAACAAATTAACGCTCATGTCATGACTTTTCGCTCAAATTTGTTGAGGGGGCATAAATACATCTACTATCGCTGGGGCAAGATCAAAATCAGAGAATCTTTGACACACTGTGACAAGTCACATTGCATCAAAGAGGGGAAAATGTAGACACCCTAAAATGGACAGACTTGCAACTTGACATTAAAAACACTAATTTTCATCTATTAATTAATGGTTTTTTAATCATTATTTAATCATCTATTTTCCTCCAAATTCTTTTCCCAAGTCATCTAATCAAATTGCCAAAATTAATTAAATAGTTAATTTTATTTAATTAATTAACCTTAATTGATTAATTACCATTAATTAATTAATTAAATTCAATTTCCTATAGTTTAAATTGAAATATCTAAACTTACTAATTAAATTCTTCCAATTAAATTAATTTAATTTCATCAAATAAAGTAATTCTAAATAAAAAAGAATTCAATTATCTCACATGTTGAAAACTTTAAATTAACTAAATGAATTAAATATTCATTTATCTTCAAAGAGATAACTCTAATCAGATCACATGGGTTACTCCACCCATCTCTCCAGTTCACATGGGTAACTCCACCCACCTCTTCAGTTCTAAAAGGTAACTCACAATTAGCTCTTCAGTCAACCAAACTCTATCTCCTCTTTACCAATTGAAGAGGTGGAGTTTACTGATGGCTTCTCTAGTTCCCTTTGATCTCAACCGTTCATCTCCTTATCTCTGGGATTGATCTCAACCATTCATATCATCCCCAATTCCTTTATAATAAACCCTTCATACCCATTTGAAGGATCCAAGATTTCAAGCTCTCGTGCGTCATTACTCTGTCAGTTTGGTTCTAGCATTCAAGCGATCTTGCGATCACACACACATTTCAAGTATCAAATTATCGACGCTTCTCAAGTCATAGATGCTGCCCACACCAATACTGAGCATCCAAAATAGCGTTTCAGAAGGAGTAGAGAGAGACAATAGAAGCTTCAAGCACTTTGGGGTTTGTATTCATTTGTTTTCCTTTCTTTGCTTGTATATTTTGTTGGTTACGTCTTAAGTTATTCGTTATTGATAGCTTTGTGTATTGGATTTATATTATTGTAAACTGTTGCTACTAACCCCCGCATTTGGAAAGCTTGGGAACCATGAATCATGAAAGAAGAGGCGTACAGGTATCAATGGCATTTCTCTCTTCATTGGAATTGAGGGTGCATAAGTTGCTCTACATCGTTTGGGTATAACACTCAATTTCTATACTAAATCAATGCAGAGCAACCTTCTGCACCCTTATTCGATTGAAGATAGAGGACATTGATCCCCTTTTGATAAAGAGTCTTCAAGAAAGATAGATGGTATCCTACCATTTATACCTGAAAAAATTACCAAGGGAAAAAGAGAACACAATTGTACCATTGAATTTATGCCCATCTGGGCCTTCTAACACCATATGGAATGTGATGTGTTTATAGGAGAGATCATACAGACCTGTCTAGTGATCATATTGTGTGGAAGGTGGCACCTGATGCTGCTACAAATACTACAAACATTAAATTTTGCATCACTGCCTATGTCATTGAAGCATCATCAGACTCCACCTTCATCACAATATGATTACTAAATAGGTTTGTATGTCTTCTACTTTTAAGTTGGGTTGTTTCCGTTCTTGTTTTATGAAGTTGGGTGATCCTTGCCAATGTCTTCGGGGTTGAATCCAGTATGCTCCTGTATGATCCAGAACATACAAGGAAGGAAAATATGGGGTTAGATCAAAAGGATCTAAGCAATGCCTGACACCCTATTACTGATCTTTATCTACAATTATGCATGTGCATAGTCAAGCCATACACTTCTAAAAGGAACAAGGATAAAATTTACAAAAACCCATCCAAGATATAGAAAATCATAACGAAGTAATAAACAACAATAAGTTCATGAGTTTATCAAAATATGTCTAACGTATCTACATAAAATTCTAAAAAAGTTTTAGTATCTATAATAGCCCTCTGTTAATCACATTTATGCATATGGTCCCAACAAAGTAGTGCACAAACTACACAAAGAAGGCATCACAAAAACATGATTTCCTAAACAATACAAAGAAGGCATCACAGAAACATGATTTCCTACATCAGGTATAGACATAGATGTAAATGTGGTTTCATCGACCCACCAAAAGTATTAACATCCACTATTTCCCTGCAATACCAAATCTACATTAGTTCTTCCTAAAATGATTACTTGTCACATTACTTTTAAACATAAAATATAATTCCATATCCAGACCTTTTTCCTATTTGGGCAACCCCAA
>MU223645.1:6057540-6069585 GCA_018584345.1 Thuja plicata
TATACAATTGAAAAATCAATTGCATAATTTGATTAATCCCTTTAGGCTTGAATTTAATTATTTGATTTCATGATTATTTGATCTTTTAATTTGATTTGAATTTTGTCCATTTGATTTGGTCCATTTGGTTTGATCCATTTTTTTTGCATTGAGATGATATTTTAAAGCATTTGGCTGAAATTTATAGTTTGGAAAGCTTGAGATACACCTGTAAATTTGAGGTCTCTACAGATACTTATGTCCTTATCTGTGCTGGTACTGATATTTGAATTTGTCTTTTTCAGGCACTACACATCAATTTGATGCACATTGGGTGCAGGCTTGGCCTGTTGCACTTACAGATGTCTCACGTCCTATTGCGAGGACCATTATGAGGAGGGCCTGGTGGGTACAATGTGGTAGGGGAGGGCATGATGGAGGGAGAGGTGGTGGAAGGGGAGGTAGGGATGGGGGGAGAGATGNATTGGGGGAGAGATGAAGGATGGGGTAGGGGAGATGACGGAGGTGATGATCCTGGTCCTGGTGGCGGGGTTAGGACTAGAGGTGGCCAAAGTTGGGGTCAGACTAGTGCTCCTAGAGTTGGGTTGGGTACTATTTTGGAGGATGAAGAGGCCATGGAGGAGGAGGCACCCTAGTTGGTGCGGAGAGTTCACCGGTGGACAACGATTGTTCTAGCTCCTAGAGAGGAGGACAAAGTAGTCATTAAGGAGGTTGATATTGAGATTGGTGATATAGACATGGAGGCTCTAGATGAGAAGAGTGCAGAGAATGGTTCCTCTACTAATAGTGGTAGCACTAGCAGTAGCACAGGGGAGAGCTCAGAGAGTGCTAATGATTCCTGGGTTTCTAGGAGGAGAGGAGGTGAGGGTTTGGGAGATAGGGCAGAGGAGGGGGAGATGGATGTGGCCATGGGAGGCATGGAGGATGATCCCTCAGAGTTGGAGCACCTTACTTAGCAGGTACAAGACCTTCAGGCCAGGCTTGCTTTATCTGATGTACGTGCAACTATTTTGGAGGCCCGGGTTATAGCGGCTGAGTCTAGAGAGCGACAAGCTCAAGCTGAGGTTTGTTCTTTTATTGATAGTGTACATGATGTTTCACACCGAGATATTCTAGATAGATACTATAGATCTAGCCATGATGCGTAGAGAGAGATTGACTACTGGAGGTGACATTATGAGGGTGCAATTCTTGCAGTGCAGAGGGTTCCTAGTTATATAGCATCCCAGAGATCGAGCAGAGCCTAACAATCCTAGAGTAGTGGTATTGGTGCTCCTAGTTCATCTTAGAGACCATCTTCTGATATGCCACCCCCTCATCCACCTCTTGGTGAGGGTGGGGATAGCTCATGTTGACCCGATTTATGTATCATGTACCATTTTTGTAGTGATGTCATTTGATATACTCTGAGTATCATCCATTTTTTGTATCCCAACACAGTGATATTTATTGATATACATGTTTGATTACCTTCCTTTGTTCAGACTTGCGACCATTCATTATACTCAGATAGTTTGATTTATATGAGATTCAGCTAGTGTTTTTGATATGATGTGAAATGGTTTACCTTCTATATGTATGATTCTACATGATTTGGTAGTTTAGATGTGATATTGTAAATGCAAAATTATTCCTATTATGCAGATTCATATGTGGATGATTTATTTTTCCTATGATACTGACATGTATGTGCAGGATGGTGGAAATGAAATGCATGTTTATATGAGATGCTTATGGATGCATGTGATTTTATGATTTATCATGTATGCAACTACCATATTTTTCTTTTTTCTGATGTACTTAATGGAATGAATGCAATCTATTATACGTAAAATATCTGAGTAATGCATGTGTTAGTTAGAAATAAGTTAGTTTGGATAGATGTGCTCTGAGATTGATCTAATAGAATGGAATGATAGAAAGGATGATCTTTTTGTATTTTTTGGATAGATATGATTTGATAGAAAGGATGAGTGTCCCAATTCGCTTCCCCTGTTTCCAATATTTGTCATCATTGCATCTTTTCTTTTTTGTATTTTTTGAAATTTTGAAGAGCGTCAAATGATCCAGATCACATACCACCTGGATACCGCCATGACCTCTTGATAGCAGAAGGAGTAGAGAGATTGAATAGAAAGAGAACCTAGTGCACCCAAATATTGACCATCTGGGTTCAACTATGTTCCATGTTTGAAAATAAAGAGAGCCAAAAGAACCCATATAATGACCATCTGGATACCGCTTGTCCTCTGAATTAATCTAAAATAAGAAAACCAAGATAGAAATCCTATGATTCCAGAGTCCATCTAGATAACATTGTGAGCTCTTGATTTCTGAAAGGGAAAGCCAAGCAAACACGATAGAACTCTTATGCCCCTAGAGTCCATCTGGATAGCATCGTGAGCTCTTGTTTGCAACATAAAGGGAAAGACCATAGAACCAAGATAGAAATCCAAAGAAACTCAGAGTCCATCTGAATATTGCTACGAGCCCTTGATTCTATACACCAAACAAGCAAAATAAAAGAGAAGGAATGTCCAATTCTTTCCCAGGATTAAGCTTAGATCATGGAACTGCGTGGCTGCTAGATAAGTGACAGCGCCTACCACATTTATCCTAAATCATCATGGCCCTAAAATTGAAGTGAAAATTCAACAGACAACAATCAAAGAAAATAATTCATGGTCTATCATAGCTACTCTCCTCACATGGTGGATCCTGGAGTAGCGTAAGAACATAACCGTGAAATATAGATTGACATCTGACCGATTGACTGACCTAGTCAGCATTTTTTGGATAGTTCCTTGATGTAGCTGGATTCTCTTGATTGGCTCAACTCTTTTGATAGGCTTGATTGCTTGAGTGTGTCAGGTTTCAGTAATAGATTACTCATATAAGACTGACCTGTCTGGTTTGAGCATACTCATCACTGTGTAAGATGATTGATATGATTTTGATTGATTGATTGCTTTGATCATGTTGGTAGCTGATCATGTTGTGTCAAATGGGCCCAATGCTAGTTTGCAAAGCTCATGATTGTGACAATTGATAGATTGTTTCGATCATTTTGGCAGCTGATCAAGTTGTGTCAGATAGGCCCAATGCTGGTTCACAAAGCTCATGATTGTGACAATTGATAGATTGTTTTGATCATTTTGGCAGTTGATCAAGCTGTGTCAGATGGGCCCAATGCTGGTTCACAAAGCTCATGATTGTGACATTGATTAACTGGGCGTGATTTCCCTCTTCTCTCTTGATAACCGAGTTGGTTTTATTGCATTGGATTTTGCAACTTTTTGAATGTTTTTTGATGAAGATTGATTTTCTCTTGATTTTTGATCTTTTTAGGATTTTTTTGATGAATTTATGATTTTTTTGATTTATTCAGGACATTTAGATTCACCCCCTAGTCTGGTGGACCAGTAATAACCATGGGTAAGTGTTTGGTGCTCAGAGGGGATTGTTCTTTTGGATATAGCTTGGGTAGTCAGTCTTGCATTTGAAGTGTGCTCAAGATTTTGGAGTTCATTGATGGTGAAGCTAGATTTTAACACTTGGTTCCTGTTTGTTAGGTTTTCACCAAGGTACCTACTCAATAGTGCCTGATTGCTAGGTTTTCACTAAGAGAGGGATTTTTTTTCTCTTTACATTTTTTGCCTTTTTGATTTTTTTTTTTTTGTCGCCAAGGCACTTGATTGCCAGGTTTTCACCAAGGTAACTTTTGTATTTTCTAATTTTTTGGTATTTTATGGATATGTAGATAGGTGCCTTAACCATAGAGACCTTAAGGGTAGAACCTCTTGAGGTGCATTTTCTTGATGTATTCGGGGGTCTGATCTCCTTCTGGTGTCGCTAGTATGAATGCCCCACTCTGAGTAGAGCTGACAATGACAAATGGTCCTAGGTAGTTAGGCTCAAACTTTCTGGGTTTGAATCACTCTGCTTGGATCTTCTAATTTTCCATGAGGACAAGGTCTCCTACCTCAAATGTTTGTGGCCTCACCTTCTTATGATAGTTCCTTCTAAGGCGATTCTGATAGCCTTGTAAGTGGTCGAAGGCATGCTGCCTTCTTTCATCTAGTAACTCTAGTTCACTGAGCCTTGCTACTCTATAGTCTTCATTTGAAACGAGGTTCTTTAAAGATATCATTGGGGATGGGATTTCTACTTCAAGGGGTAATACCACCTTTGATCCATAGAATAGGGAGAAAGGAGTGGCTCCTGTAGGTGTTCTCACACTAGTTCTGTATGCCAATATGCGGGACTAAGCTATAAATGCCAGTCTCACCCTGATTTTTTCACTATTTTCTTCAAGATTTTCAAGATTTTCTTTTTTGTAGCTTCGGCCTGGCCATTCCCTTGAGGATAATAAAATGAGGAGAACCCTTGTTTGATATGGAACTTTTCACATAGTTCTTCAACATCTTTGTTTTGGAAAGGTGTACCATGATCTGTCAGGATTGTTTGAGGGATCCCGTATCGACAGATAATGTGGTTAAGTATGAACATTACTATTTGCTTTCCAGTGATTTAAGTGAGGGGAATTTCTTCCACCCACTTGGTGAAGTACTCTATTTCTGCTATGATGTATTTGTGTCCATTCACTGAAGAAGGTGTAATTTTTCCCACTAGGTCAAATCCCTACATTAAAAATGGCAATGGTGATGTAATAGGATTTAGTTCCTGGGCTGGTGCATGGATGAGGTCTTCATGAATCTGACACTGTCTACACCTTTGTACATGTTTGTGTGCATCTATCTCTATTATGGGCTAATAGTATCCCATGCGGATGATCTTCTTAGCTAATTTGTTTCCACCTCTGTGGGTTCCACAAATTCCTTCATGTACCTCATACAAAGCTTTCTGGGATTCCATGGAAGTGAGACATCGTAGAAGCATTCCATCTAGTCTTCATTTGTATAAAGTAGTTGAGAGGATGGTATACCTAGAGGCTAGGCGAATGAGGGACTTTCTCTAGTTCCTAGACAAGTTGGGAGGTAAGAAACTATTTTGGAGATATTTATAGATATCTTAGTACCATGGGGATTCAGGACCAACAAGGATGCATGATGATTCTTTGATGGATTCCTGATGTGATGGAACCAAGAGTTGCTCCACTAGAAACTAGAATTTTGTTTTTTTGCCTAGAATATCAATCAGTGATGCTATGGTAGCCATCACATTTGCAGCTTTGTTCTGTGCTTGTGGTACTTTCTCAAAGAAGATGTAATGGAACTTGGTGTGTAGCCTTTCCATCTGTGCTTTGTATGGTATGAGCTTCTCCACTTTGGTCGTATAATCATTATTGACTTGACTAATGACCAACTACGAATCGCGAAAGACCTTAAGGTTCTTGATTCTCCATTGAATTGCTATCTTTAGACTGATGGCCAGTGCTTCATATTCAAGTATGTTGTTGGTGCATGGGAAGTTGAGTCTAAAAGACTTTGGAATTGTATCATGATCTGGTGTGATAAACACTATCCCTGCCCCCGCACCATGGTTCGTACACAATCCATCAAAATATAGTTGTCATACCTTGATTGCTGGTTGTAGTGTCATGATAGATTCATCAGGAAAGTTAGAAATAATAGGTTGATGGTCCTGAATGGGTGCCTCTACTAGTTGATCTGTGATCACTTTTCCTTTGATAGCATTTCTATCTATGTACTCAATTTCAAACTCGCTCAAGATCATTACCCACTTTGCCAGTCATCCAGTGAGCGCTACTTTTCTTAGGAGGTACTTTAAAGGATCAATATGTGTGATCAACTTTGTTTGGTGACTCAACATATAATGTCTCATCTTCTGGTAAGCAAAAAAAACTACAAGACATGACTTCTCAATTGGCATATAGTTTAGTTCATATCCAACCAATGTTCTGCTTAAATAGTAGATGGCACTCTCTTTACCTACATCATCATGTTGTGCCAATAATACACCTAATGTTGACTCCGTTGCTGAGATATACAAAAGCAATGGTCTACCTTGAACTGGTGGCACCAATATAGGAGACTTGAGAAGGTAGTTCTTGAATATTTGAAATGTCTATTCGCATTGCTCTATCCATATGAATTTGATGTCTTTGTGCAATAGATGTTGGAATGGGTGGCACTTGTCTGCTAGCTGAGCTATGAAGCACTTGATTTATTGAAGCCTTCCTTGCAACCCTCTTAGTTGTCTCAGGTTTAATGGTGGAGGCATGTCCAAGATTTCTTTGACTTTTGCTGGGTCCACTTTGATTCCTCTATGTGATACTATGAACCCCAGTAACTTTCTTTTTGTGACACCGAATGCACATTTATTTGGGTTTAGATGGACCTTGAATTCCTACATTCTGTCAAAGATTGGTCCCAAAACTTGTAGATTATCCTTTCAAAGTATTGACTTGGCTAGTATGTCATCCATAGTCTTCCATTGTTTTGTGGATGAGATCATGAAATATAGTTGTCATAGCCCTTTGATATGTCACTCTGACATTATTTAGACCAAATGGCATGACATTCCAACAATATGTCCCCCAAGGACATGTGAAAGCTCTTTTGTGTTGGTCCTCTGGTGCGATCCTTATTTGATTATACCCTGAAAATCCATCCATGAGTGATAGCATTTGATGTCCAACAGTTAGATCTACTATCATATCAATTTTGGGTAAAGGAAAGTCATCTTTGGGACAAGCTATGTTGAGATCCCTAAAGTTTATGCAAATCTATATCTGACCACTGTGTTTTGTAACTGGTACCAAGTTAGATATCCAGTCTGCATATGGTATAGGTCTTATGAATCTAGGAGCTTTTTCAACTCTGCCTTGACTAGAAATGCAACATGGGGATGCATCTTTCTCAGCTTTTGCTTGACAGGTTTGGCACTGGGTAGCAAGGGGAGATGGTGTAGTACTAGCTTTGGATCTAACCTTGGCATATCTAAGTAGGACCATACAAAATTGATCATCCTTGCCTTGAAGAAACTGATGAATTGTTCTCTCTCCTCAGGGGTGAGTGATTTTGCCAAGTATATGTTCTTTGGGTTCTTTTCATCTCCCAAATTGACTTCCTCTATTTCTTCTGCTAATAATGCTGATTTCTCCTCTGTCAAAGGGAGGAGTTCCTTCTTTCCATCTTCTAGCGCCTTAGTGAGGTTTTCGCTAGAAGATATGTCTTTTTTTAGCTTTTTATCATTCTTTTGTTCTTTTTTATTTTGTGGACTGGAAAGAGGAGCTTCCTCCCCAAAATATGCCACTTTGTCGAGGTCAAACAAGAAGCCTACCTTGTGATCTCCTGATGGAATGCCTTCCCTAAGTCCCATGAAATGAGCTATAGCCTCATCATTCTTGAAGACATCTAAATCAGGTGGTCCTTGTTGATCCCACTCTATGAGCTCTGGGTGTACAAGACAGATACTTTCATGGTTGTTTTCCTCTGGTTGACTAAAAGGGACTACAAATATGGTTCCTACAAAATTGGAATGTGATGTGGACACACCACTTGAGGTCTGATAAATGGCATGCTTGTCTATGCAGGGTTATTTGGTAATGGTCAGTTGGTCAAATAAGTCTGCTAGATTTATAATAGAGTCTGACCAAGGGGAATAATTTGGGATCGACGGTTTAGAGTCGTGAAGGGATCTCCACTCATACTCATGGGAGTCAGTCTCAATAGAATGCTTGTTAGATGTCTCACTTCCTTAGTTATCATCAATTTATATGTGGAGGTCTATTCATGTTTGTGTAGTTCCCTCTTTGGCGGGAAACAACTGTGCTAATATGTTGCTTATCAAGACATGTTCTGTGTTGTGCCCCCGATGCATCTCTGCTATTTTTTCTTGAATGTCTTGGATCACAGGACTGGTTCTTTATTGTCCATATCCCAACCCTCTTATGTTTCTCTGGGTTGGCGGGAGAGACAATTCCATTATGCCTTGTTGTCTTTCCCCCAGACCAGTTGTACCATTGTACCCAAATATTTGTATCAATGTGTAACCATTACCATAGTTTTCCAGGGGTAGTGGTGGTCAGATTTTTTCTAGTGGGTATTGGTATAACCAGTTATTGATGTCTTGTGAAAATGGCTTTTCTTCTGCTATGTCTCCCCATCGAACAAAGGTTGTGGGTGGACATCTGAATAGAACAGGCTATGAAGTTTCTGTTGTTATGACAGGTTGTGGCATGCCATAAGCTCTCAGGCTCTGAGGCATGTGCGTGATGGTGAAAGCCTATTTGTATCTATATTCAACACATCCCTTGTCAGTAATGGATATCTTGCCTGCTTTCCGTGTGATATCTTTAAGATTTGAATCTAAAGAGGAGGGAATACTTGCTCCTGGTTAATGACTATCTTTCCTGTTGTCCATGTGACATCCTTGGGGTTTGAATCTGAAGAGGATGGGATGCTTGCATCTTGGTTTGATGGTAGCTATTTATCAGTGTTGATTTGGACCACATTACAATATTGGAAAGGATTGAGATCTCCCTCTATGATTATCTCCTCTCCCTGGTGTGGGAACTTGATGCATTGATGGTATGTCAAAGGTACTGCTTGCATTTCATGTATCCAAGGTCTCCCTAGTAGCATGTTGTATCCCAACTCAAGGTCTGAGATTTGGAAGGGAGTGTTTTTGATTAACTTTAGAGTACAAATGTTTAACCTAGCTCCACCATCAAAAAGGACCCTACAGATAGCGGTCTTGTGGACCTAGACAAGCAAGTACAAGGGATCATTATGCAGGGGTTTATGCGGCAGCACAACATGGTCTGTAAATGTGGCATGTTTGTTAGCAGCTATATGGTTGACCATCATTTGGAAGCTCCTAGGTGTTATGTCCCTTAGGACAGCTACATTCTAAAGAGCTTGGTCAAGTGCCAGTTTACGTTATGGAGATATGTGCAATAGGTCAAACATGGAGATCTGGGCAGGTGTGCGCTTTAGTTGGTCCACTATGCTTGTTTGTGGATTTGAGTTTGCTATAGGATTGGTCACTATAGTAGACAAGGATGGTACTCCTTGCAAGATGACTCTGGCATGACGCATTGTTACAACACATTTGTTACCTTGGTTTTTGATGGTGATTGTATCCATGTGGCTATCTAAAGGATTGAGGCAATTGATAACATTATCACTGTTGGCATATGTATAGTTGACTTGTTTTTCTTGTTCACCAGACCTAGAGGCTTTTCCCTTGTTGTGATCATGAAAGGTATCATTGAAAATAGTGTAATAAGTTGTGCCTTTGGTTTGGGTATTCATCACATCGATGACCCCTGTGTCAATAAGATCTTGGATAGCGTGTTTCAATCAGTAACAGTTAGCCATTTTATGCCCTTTCACCCAGTGAAACTCGCAAAAATCTTTGTCATTATACCACCTCGGTTTGTTTTCATCTTGTTCAAAGTCCCTGATTTCTGAGAGAGTGATAGTGTTTGATTGTATCAACTTGTGCAAAGTTGATTCTATCGGCTCTCCTAATGGTGTGAAATCTCGTTGCTGGAATTGAAACCGTGGTCTGCGTTGATTCTGTTGTTGACTGTTTGACACAACGGACGCTTGTACAAGGGGAGGTTGGTTTTGGGTGTATGCTTGTTGATTGGGCCCTGTGGGTTTTTTTTTGGCCATAGGTGCACCTTGCAATGACACCTTGGGTTGTGTGTAGTTGACTATCTTCCCATCAATGACACCATCACTAGTGACATTTTTGTTTTTGTTCCACCACTTAGCTTTGTCCGTTGCATTCTTATTCATATTCATTTGTGTGGGATCTGCAAGGATTCCTCGTTTGACTAAGTTTTTCTCACAACAAACTCCTCTTTCGATGAGTTGTGTGAAGTTCAAAGCTAACTGTAACTCTATTGTGAACGACATGTCTGGAATTAGATTGTCAACAAACATGACTATCAAGTCTTATTTGGGCACATCATATGTTATGCGCTTTTTTGTATTCCTCTATCTCTGTAGGAATTTCACAAAAGACTCTCCATCCTTCTGTTTGATATCACAAAGGTCCTTGGTTTTGACCTTGCACTTGATGTTATGATGGAAGTGAGCTATGAACTTTTTAGCCAGTTCACCCCAAGACTGAATGCCATGAGGTAAATGCGAGAACAATTCCATTGCTGGTCTGGCCAAGCTTTGTGGGAACAGTCGCATTAGATATGTCTCATCATGGGCGACTTTGATGCAACTAGCAAAAAACTCATGGATGTTGGTACTGCCCCTATATTTGTCAAATTTTGGTACCGAGAAGTGATTTGGGGATGGAGACATGTGAAGAGAATGGTCAAATGGGTATGGGTATAAATCCTCTGCGGTATAGGATTTAGTTTGCCCCTAATTTTTCATATCCATCATTTGGGTTTGAAGGGTTTGCATTTATTGTATTAACATGTCCATTTGATATTGAGGCTGGTGTGTAATGATGTTCCTCTATGTTGTAGTGGGTATGAGGCTGCGCCTCTGTGTCCCTTGAGTAGGAACATAGGATTTCATCCTAGGGGCTTGATATTGATTTCCCACCGAGTGATTTGTAAACGGGGGCACATGGGTAGCCCATGGTGGATTTTGATGTGTTTGCGGTTGTGATTGAAACTGGGTTTCATATTACTGGGGTAGATATTGTTGCTTCTGAGGTTGGGGTTGAAACTGGGGTTGTTGTTGCGGGGGTTGGAATTGAGGCAACTAAAGCTGGGGTTTCTATTGCGGGGTTTGTAACTGAGGCAACTGAAGCTGGGGTTGTTGTTACGGGGTTTGGAATTGAGGCAACTAAAGCTAGGTTTATTGTTATGGAAGTTGGATTGATGTCAGAATGGGCAAAGATGTAGCCTTGGGCAGGCCTTGACTGTAAGTCATTCCTGTAGAGATGGATCCCTGTGGGCATGAGGTGTTGATCCCAAGACTAGTGCGAATTGATTGCAGCAGCGACATTGTTTCAAAAGAGTTGGTGTTTGGTTGGATGGAAGGCATAACTTGAGAGCTTGATTGTCCTGGCCATGAGACCAAAGGTGGAGGCATACTAGTGACCTTGGGTGCACTTAGTTGCGAGCTTGCCATGCCTTGAGTGGAAGATGTGCTGGCATGGGTCGGGTCATTGGTTTGACTGGATATAGTCTCTATCAATGTGGGTAATACCAATGGTGGAAACATTTGAGAGACAATAGGTAGTATCTGAGGAGGCTGAGTAGTGTTTTGACCTGTGAGAAGGTTTTCAGGCCATATAGTCGATACATTGAATTCAGCGGGGAGTTTGACTCCCTTCTTTATTAGCATGGCTAAGTAACATTTAGGGTTCCTCTCTACAACAGTGTCAACTACTTTCATGGAGTAAGCATCTTGCTCCACATCTTAAAGTTCTTCTTCTGTGATATCTTGGAAAAAGGCTGCCCCACGGGGTTGTTCAATGAATAGAGTAGAACTGGTATTCACGAAAGGATCGTTCTCTTGCTCTATTTCCCAAGCGGGGAATCTGTTGATATATGACTCGTCAGGTTGAGTTCTAGCCTTGGACCTTGTGTAAGGCCCTCCATGAGGTGTTTGAGACATAGTGCGGTCCAAGTTTTGTAACTAAAACAAGTGATATAAAGAAAACAAGGAAGAAAATCCTTTCTGAGGAGGTCCGAGTTATGTTTTAGACAAGGGTAATTCTAAGGACAGATTTTCATATAACTTGATCTCAAAGTGGTGATGAAAAAAGATAAGATTTTGCCAACCTTTGCCTTGGACAAAGTCACTTTGATAAAGATGATGATGTTTGATATGATGAGATCAAGGTATTTTGATTTTGAGCTTTCGAACTAACAGTGTTTTCGACAATAATCATGCTTTACAAAGAAGGGATAATCTGTGAGACCTACATTAGACTGTTATAGTTTTACTATTTTGTTCTCATTCTTTCATTAGTTTATGCTTTGACATACTTTGACTATCAGAGAATTTTTATACATTTGAGGATCGGTGGAATCCTGTGTTATATATTCAGCACCTGATTTTGTAATTAGGGTACTTTTGAGATGTTTATGTTCTGATTTAGTTTCAGCTTATGTTGATGTCTTATATGGAT
>MU223645.1:6092571-6117095 GCA_018584345.1 Thuja plicata
TTTATCTAAGTTCTTTGGTCAACTATACCATCTAGAATATTAAGAAAATATTGGAAAGTTAGTCAAAATAAAATATGCTATGATTGATGGACCACATATGGAAATGATGTGACATGGGGAAGATCAACAGTCTCAGAAATTTGATAGATCAAAAGGTGTTTGCTTATAAGATATATAGATCCATAGAAATCTACCAATGATTTTCATGTGTAAAGTAGTCTGCAGGAGACCATATCACTTTGGAAGATCAACATATTGAAAATGAATTCCTAGACTGGTCTATAGATGGTCTGATATTATACTCAACACTTGTACAACACGTGGCCAACTAGACCAGTAAAAATTCTTGGGTGAACATAGAATTCAACAAGTGATAAACATTTTATGATGGAAAATTCTAAAAGATAAACACTACAAAACCACCTATACTTGAACATTAAAGCTGCAATTCTTGGCCAAGACAATAAAGATAAAATATTGAAACCTAGAGTAAATATGCAGCCACAAAACCCAAGCAGTCCCAGATGTTTTTGTCTCTCAACTGCATTCAAGCTCACAAATAACACAACTTTGTTTCCATCACGGAAATGCCTATTTTTGGATCACTTTTCCATCACAACTACTTTTTCATAACAACTACTTCAACATTCTGGTGCCAAATAACTTCTCAAATGAAGCAAGCATATCAAATTATAGAATATCTTCAAAGGTGTTCTTAAGCATCAAATTGATAAATTTAGATATGAACATGCTAGTGTGAAAAAATGGTATATGTAATTCTATTTATGGGGCACAACCATACTTATGGCATAGTTGCACTAAAAGATATTTTATGGGATTCAATTGGCTCCAATCATCATCCTACATATTTAGTAGCATCCAAGTATGATCAAAGTTTGATTCCAATTCAGTTTTAGTGCTTTCCACAATTTGGATGAGTAATTAAATAATTAATTACTATTTTACTAATGTGATCTAATGTTGAGAAATCATAAACGAACTACTTAGTGTACTAGCTCGTTGGAGAGGTAATGAAATGTATTAAAAGTTGCACACCTAGTTAAAGGTGGCTTTGTGTATGAAACATTATTATTATTTCAAAATGATAATTTTGAGGGGAAAAAATATTATAATTTTGAATCGCAAATTCTCTCCAAAAAAAGCTATAAAAGGTGTTGGGGCTCATTTGTGCATATGTTGAAGATTTCTGTAACAAAATTTTGGTGGAATGAACTTGCAAGTACTCCATAAAAATAATTTGAAGACCAAAACATTCATTTGATTGCTAGTTTCTGACCGTGTTGTATTACAAGGATTTATTCTTACTGCACAAAATTGTGTTTACATTGTATTTCTAAGGGAACCAAATCTAGTGGTCACCTAATCCATTTTTTCAAACCTAATTTTATCCTTGAGAAAATGATACTTAATGGGGACACCATTTACCTCACACTCTTATCAAAGAATCCACATTATTTGGAATGAGTAGGGTCAAACATTGACATAAGCAGCACCATTTCATTTTCCATATTATTGGGTTCCCATTTCAAACTCTACTAAGATAAGTAAGAAAATGGAGTTGTAGGATGAATCGTTGTACCTAGATCCATTGTTGGTTTCTCTTTTAAGATCCTTCTTCAAATGAATATTTACAATAATAATGGAAGGGTTTTAATCACCCGCGGTATTGTTTCCAATTATGTTGTTTCACCATTTGCAATTGAGTTGGAAGTACTTGCTATAGAGATGAACTGAGGTGAATCTTTACACTATTCTTTATGAAGGAGAGGACTGATTGCAACCTTTATAGCTCTACATTGATTTACTAATGTTTGGTAGATCAACATTGAATGTCAGCTGATCATTTTATGTAACCTCCAATACATCACTATCTATCTCAGTACGAGCTTCAATATGATTTTCTTAATATATTTAATTTGCAGGCAGGGGTGGTGGGGGATATGCTTTTAACTTTTCCAGTATAAGCAAACTGGAATGTCCCTTTTTCTTTGCAATTTATATTTTTCTCTTGACCATGGCAAGTGACTTCTTTAACAAACCAAAAATGATCTCCCTATAGCTGAGGTAGAATTTATTGACTCTTACATAGTAACATCTAGTGTCTTCTCATGAAAATTGCATGACCAGAATTGTTTTGATAATAAGAGTCTACAGGAGCTATACGTGTAGATAAACAAAAGGAAATCGAGAGACACATACTCCCTAAAATATAGAACTTATACTCCTTTGAATATTTCATTATTTTTAGAATATTATTTCTATAGTTCTTTGACATTATATTATTAGTGAAATTAGTTGTCTCAAAGTTGTAAAAAATTCAAAGCATTTAGAAAATAATTTTTAAGATTTTGTGCTAATAATGTATACAATTGTTGTTTTATATGACTCGATTCGAGTTCAAAAGTTCTCAAATGTAAAAATCTCAAAGTATGTACCCATTCAAGGTGTATGAATATCTACACTAGCAATAAGTTTCTGTGTTTAATAGATGTACTTAAATGTTCTAAGGTGTAAAAGGTTTCGATATTCAAGAATAGGAAGATTTTTGTGTTTAGAAGAATCTCATTTGGATGTTTTGATGATTAAATTGTTGACAAGTGAACTGTTTCAAGCCTCATATTTCACATACTTGAAGACATGGCCTAGGGATTTCACATACTTGAAGATATTGTGATATGATTGGCTTCGTGCCATATGAATTGAATTTTCTATTTCTCCATGACCTTAATACATTCCCATTTCCAGTCCAAATCATCAACATGTTGTAGAATCTAGCAATTTAAGGAAGAAACTTAGTTGTCTCAGATTGGCATGGTTATTTAAAGCATTTGGTAGATTTACTCTTGCAGATAAATGGTGTCTAGATGATATTCAAACTTGTTGGACCTGCCTTCAGGTGAGTCTCTAAGCTTTGTCATCACAATAAACATATGAGTTAGCCACTGAACCTCACCAACACAAGATCTTAAAAAACACCTTAGGGTTTGAATTTATTATTTTATTTTTTCAAATAGATAGTTGTGGATAGGATTTGAAAATGTGGCTTGTAAATCTTGAGGTTTTGAATTACTTAGCTTTTGGCTTGAGATTATCTTTATAAATATGTCAGTATCAACACTTGGATTTATATCACACAAAATCAAAGATTCTTAGAACCTTTCCACCCACAATTACATTATAAGATATAAATCATTCAAATATGGTAATATAAAATGATACTAAGTGGAAATTCTATGCAGGAACAAAGACTATGTGTTAACGGTTAAAAACCTAGCCCAAAAAATCAAACATATAACCCTAGAAACAATCTTGTACATAAATAGTAAGAAATTCCATTTACTATAAATTTAGTCTATTGTAATAACTTGAAATCTTTTCAAATTTCACTATATGAATTTGAATGACGAAATTTTTTTCAAGCTATACATAAATAATCAAATCAATTTCAACAAATAGAAAAGCTCTCAGAAACTATATGCAATGTAAAACAAGAATTACCTTTAGATTTTGGGAAACGAAGCTGGTTGTCGATATGTTTTCCTATACACAGTTGTTATTCAAGTATGCCATGTCACTTTTTTTTTCTAAGAAACTATACGCTTTTTGTTAAGAATGACAATAAGATTTCAATGAAAATCCCAATTTTCTCACCTATTTCAAGAACATCCCCAAACAGATTATTGTGATCATTGTATTCATTTGTCCTTAGACCAATATAAGAAAATGGAAATTGAGGTCTTCAATAACAGGTGGGATGCACATATAAATTATCGGGAAATGACAGAAAGTACTCAGTCTCAGGTCTCTGACTTCTATTATGAGAAAACATAGTAGTGCATGGAGGCAAGCCGGTTCACACATGAAAATAACAACATAAATAAAAACAAAGCCCTCAATTTTAAAACAGCTGGTAGATAAAACTAGATTACAAATCTAGCTAGGAAACCCTAGCACTAAGAATGTAATGTCGTGTCCTCTAGAATTTTTAAGGAAACATACCAGTATTGTTCATGAAGCCCTTCTAGTATTAGGATGATGCACAATGCTCATGAAGCCTTTCCAGTATTCGGACGATGCAAAATGCTCATGAAGCCCTTCCTCCCGCCCACGATTCGGCTAAGACAGAATGAAGTGAGTTTGATCACTTTTTTTTTTGTTTATATCCCGATTTTTATTAGTTGCATTTTTCATTTCCCTAAGTGTTGGTTACATGTTAATTTGTTATTTCTAATTTTTGGTAGAGCTAGAGGTGAGATGTAGCTAGTATAATGAACTAAGTTGTTGTTTCTCTCTTCTAGTTTGTCAAGTAGTATATATGAGTCATGGTAGTCAGTATGTTTGTTCACTATCAAAAATCATACACATGTATTAGATGAATTAGAAGATGTTTCAGTATAAAAGTGTGTTGTAATAGTTAATAGGAATGTCTTTTGAAAATTTTTATGAAGTATTAGTGAATTTGTGCCCAAAGGATAGTATAGGCAGCTGGTTAGATATTCTTAGTAAGCAAGCATCACAAAGATGTTGCTATAAATGTTACCCTTTTTATTTTCCATCTTAAAAAAGTGAAGATGGTTAAGTTTTATAGTTTTAAGGGGTTCTTAATCAAAACTTTGTTAAATGCCATCATAGTCCAACCAGGGAGATATAAACATTATTCATAATAGTGAATCTTTATGATTCACTATTACAAAATTTCCTCAATCAGACTATGGTGATATGGGTGATGCAGTCACCCTAACATAATTAGGAAGATTCCAAAATAAAGACTCGCAAAGACAGTGCTACATATAGCTATGAGATCAATAAATAAAGATATGAGAGGTATAGAGAATCGACAAGTGCATGAAAGAGTTTAAAATTTCAAAGGACAACAAGTATCCATCAAGGGTGTCCTTTCTTGCAAGTCACATAAATTCATTCAATGATAATTTTGTTTAAGAAATCTCATGTACATTATTTAGGATAGTGGTAATGTTTAGATCAGATGTCAACATTAAGGCATTGTTTTCAACATTTCAATGATAGTAAGGAAGAAGAAAGAAGAATATTCATTTAGTGATAAATCACAGTCATATGTTTGAGGAAAAATGATTCTTAGGTTAGCTTACAGAGTGAGAAATGGTAGTGAAAATTCTATGCAGGAACAAAGACTATGTGTTAACAGTTAAAAACTTAGCCCAGAAAATCAAACATATAACCCTAGAAACAATCTTGTACAGAAATAGTAAGAAATTCCATTTACTATAAATTCAGTCTATGGTAATAACTTGAAATCTTTTCAAATTTCACTATGTGAATTCGACTGACAATTTTTTTTTCAAGCTATACATAAATAATCAAATCAATTTCAACAAATAGAAAATCTCTCAGAAACTGTATGCAATGTAAAACAAGAATTACCTTTATATTTTGGGAAATGAAGCTAGTTGTCAATATGTTTTCTTATACATAGTTGTTATCCAAGTATGCCATGTCACTTTTTTTTTCTAAGAAACTATACGCTTTTTGTTAAGAATGACAATAAGATTTCAATGAAATCCCCATTTTCTCACCTATTTCAGGAACATCCCCAAACTGATTGTTGTGATCATTGTATTCATTTGTCCTTAGAACAATATAAGAAAATGGAAATTGAGGTCTTCAATAACAGGTGGGATGCACATATAAATTATCGGGAAATGACAGAAAAAACTGAATCTTAGGTCTCTGACTTCTATTATGAGAAAACAGAGTAGTGCATGGAGGCAAGCTGGTTCATGCATGAAAACATAAACATAAATAAAAACAAATCCCTCCATTTTAAAATAGCTAGTAGATAAAACTGGATTACAAATCTATCTAGGAAACCCTAACACTGAGAATGTAATGTTGTGTCCTCTAGAGTTTTTAAGGAAACATACCAATATTGCTCGTGAAGCCCTTCCAGTATTAGGATGATGCACAATGCTCATGAAGCCCTTCTTATATTCAAAAAAATTACAATGCTCATGAAGTCGTTCCTCCCACCCGCGATCTGGCTAAGATAGAATGAAGTGAGTTTGATCACTTTGTTTTGTTTTGTTTATATCCCAATTTGGTTGAAATTTTGACAATAAACTTAACTAAAGTTAAAATTTTGACCTTTTCGGGACATAAACAAAAAAAAAGTGAACATCACAAGCCAAAATGGCCTTTGGTTGAAAATGAAGGTAAAAAATGAGGCCTAAATGTATTAGTGCTAGAATACCATTTGATGTGTTGGTTTTTCTCTTGAAACTAGACTTTGTCATTTTTCTTTTTTTTCCAATTCTTGCACATGACATGGTCGGGTTTTGACATGCTGGGTAAGCCTCTTACTTTTCTTTTCTTGGTTATCATAACCATGTTTTCAAAATTCACATGACATAACCTTTTACGCCACAACCAAATGTCTTCATTTCTAGCTAATAAACAAGTGGTCTCAATCTTATCAAGATAGAATAGGTTACCTTTGTTTGTTCACCAGTACCGATCAACCTTCTCGTTTCATTATAGATCTTTGCCTTTTTTTCTCAAATGCAACTCGGTGTCCTGTGTTAGTCAACTGTGAAACACTCAATAGATTATAGTTAAGTCCTTTCACCTAATATGCATTTTCACATCTGATCAGATTTTTCAACATGATGGGTTCCTTTACCTTCAAATGGACAAGGTGAGTCATTACCCATCCTAACTAATCCACCATTATAATATTAAAAAATTTCAAAATTTTCCTTATCTCCAGTCATGTGGTGAGTACAACCACTATCAATAATCCAGACATCATTTTTACTAACCTTAGATATGAGTGCAGTTTCAACATACTTTTCTTCTTCGTCTGAGTCATCCTTCATAGCAAAAAATACTACCTCAATATCTTCATTAGATTTGGTGTTAGTATTTTTAGATTTGTTCTCAACCAAGTAACAAGCCTTCTTTCCTTTTTCCTTGTAGTTTCGGTTATCTCTTCTGTCAGAGTGTTGGTTGCTTCTGTAATCTCGGTCATCAATTTTGTCAAACTCTTTTTCATAAGATCTGTCATTGTTTCTTTCATCTTTTCTCTTGTTAGGGAATCTAGTAGCAAAGTGTCCAATTTATTTGCAATTAAAACATACCAATGGTAATTTACCTTTGTATCTACCTTTGCCTCTTTGCAATCTTCTATCCATAAGTTCTTCAACTTCATCAAGTTCTTGTTCATCACTATCACTTTCACTATCATTTCTCATAGTTTGTTTATGACTTGATTTACTTATTTTCAGAGAAGATTTGAATGCAGACTCAATAGTTGGTAAGACACTGTTGTTAAAGTTATTCATCTCAAATAAAATAAGTCTACCAATCAAACTATCAAGATTAACATTGTTATTATCTACTGCTCTCATTTCTTGAATTGCAGATGCTCTAATAGCATAAACATGCAGTAAGGTTTTGAGAATTTTACTGTAGACACCCTAAAATGGACAGACTTGCGACTTGACATTAAAAACAATAATTTTCATCTATTAATTAATGGTTTTTTAATCATTAATTAATCATCTATTTTCCTTCAAATTATTCCCCAAATCATCTAATCAAATTCTCAAAATTAATTAAATAATTAATTTTATTTAATTAATTAACTTTAATTGATTAATAACCATTAATTAATTAATTAAATTCAATTTCCTATAGTTTAAATTGAAATATTTAAACTTACTAATTAAATTCTTCCAATTAAATTAATTTAATTTCATTCAATAAAGCAATTCTCAATAAAAAAGAATTCAATTATCTCACATGTTGAAAACTTTAATTAAATAAATGAATTAAATGTTCATTTATCTTTAAAAGAGATAACTCCAATCAGATCACATGGGTTACTCCACCCATCTCTCCAGTTCACATGGGTAACTCCACCCACCTCTTCAATTCTAAAAGGTAACTCACAATTAGCTCTTCAGTCAACCAAACTCTATCTCCTCTTTACCAATTCAAGAGGTAGAGTTTACTGATGGCTTCTCCAGTTCCCTTTGATCTCAACCGTTCATCTCCCTATCTCTGGGATTGATCTCAACTATTCATTTCATCCTCAAATCTTATATAATAAACCCTTCATAACCATTTGAAGGATCCAAGATTTCAAGCTCTCGTGTGCCATAACTCTGTCTGTTTGGTTCTAGCATGCAAGCCATCTTACGATCACACACCCATTTCAATTAGCAAATTCTCAATGCTTCTCAAGTCATAGATGCTGCCCACACCAATACTCAACATCAAAAACAACACTTCAGAAGGAGTAGAGAGAGACAATAGAAGCTTCGAGCACTTTGGGGTTTGCATTCGTTTGTTTTCCTTTCATTGCTTGTACATTTTATTGGTTACATTTTAAGTTATTCATTATTGGTAGCTTTGTGTATTTGGTTTATATCATTGCAAAACCAATGCTACTAACCCCCGCCTTTGGAAAGCTTGGGAACTACGAATCACGAAAGAGGAGGCATACATTTTGGTGAACCTGACATGAAAAAATAGCTCGAATATCTCTTGCAGATGATAGAAAGAATCAATCAGCCATGACCGTATGATTGCAGACCTAAAAATTTATCTTTTTTTGATATCTGTGTTCTTTCACAATCACTGTTATTTTGCCGCAATTGACAAAATAGTTCCACAATTGATTGCTGGCTTTCGCATCACTTTCTGTCATCTTCTGTCTATTCTATCTTCTGATATTGTGCCGCAATTGATTTTAGTTGACCACAGTTACCTATTGTTTGTCACAATTGTTTGTATCTTACCACAATTGACCGATCTCTACCGCAATCAAAAGCATCCTGCCGTAGAACAGAGTTGTTTTCTGCAATCAAAAACATTCTGCTGCAACTGACAAAAAATTGTTGCAATTGCAAAACCAGTACCGCAATTGATATAAAAACCACATTTCTATCTATTTTTCATGGTTTCTATGCAGGGTTGACTGACAATGAATGACAAAGAAGGTAATTAGATGCATACCAAGTGCTAGAGCATTAAGAGCTGCAAGAAGGAGAACCATCAATTATTGATCACAATAAAGGGCTATTCTCGCAATCGTAGCTGAAGATCAAAGTGAAGCATACACCAGGTATATTGATTCAATCAAGAGATTTGCAAGTAAGTATAAAGTCACCATTAATTTCAACAATCTCAATAATCCTGGAGTTTCTGGATATTCTGCTATTTTGGATTAAAATGCTTTCATTTCTTGAGATACTAAACACTTTCTTTGACAGGTTCGAATCAAGGAGACAAGATAACAATACAACTTAAAATTCATTCACTTGTCAATTTAGGCTTAAAAAGAATAGTGTTTGTCACACATCTTACATCTCACATTTTAGAATTTGGTGCTTAAAATTGACATGGGGACTAAAATTGAACAAAGGAAAAAAATTCTCTCAAATTGGTGCATTAAAACTGAACAAGCAATCAACACCTACTTTTTGGGCTTAAAACTAAACACTTGTGTTTGTATGGTGGTGTAGCTTAGTTCATATTTCAAACTTTCAGAGCTTAATCAATTTACCTTGTGTCTTGAGTTTTGGGTGCACTTCTACAATCTGTTAGATTAGACACCTTTATACATTTTTAGAAAGGCCTATCCAGGGAATGCGCTTCTTCCTCGAAGAACAAACTTAAATTGGTAATCCTTCCGATCGGTATATAAACAAGGAACAAACCAAAGTTCCATCTTATCTAGCCAAGCTCGAGCGAGGTGTGTTGATGATAGTTTGTATTAGTTGAATATCCCTAAGGATCCAGCATGGTCAACTAGGCTCTTAAGTGAGTCACACATGTACAAATTGATTGGATAGACACCACAGAACCTTACTACAAACTTGTTAATTAAAGGCCAACCCGATCTACCTCTGAACAGATACTTTATTATAGTGCAAGGGGTTGCAAAATTTCCCCCCAAGATTCCCAACATATGTGTCCCATGGTATTTGTGTAGTGAAAGAGATCTTCACTCCACGGCAACAATACTTGGCAAAAGAAAAAACATGGGCACCTACGTCGTGGACCTTCATGTCCTATTAGTGTGACAATTGTTGTGTGTGCTAATAGACATTCAAGCATTGGGCCTATAACATTGTATTCTGAAGCCATTGACCTAGATTAATATGAATGTTCATTTTTGAGACCTCGTGATAACATTGCAACTTGAAAAATTTGTAGAACATACACATTGTGAGACTTCATTTCTTCAAAACATAGTGTCTATTTTGCTTGTTCTTTGATTAGTTCCTAAAACACAAAACAAACATCCAAACTATCAAAATGAGTCAAACATGTTAAAGTCTAGGGTTGTCAACATCAACTATCTTGCAAATCAATTGCCTTGTTCTAGAAAATCAAAATTGTCAGACATTGATACCTATCCTCTAGTATTTTTGAGATTGTTTCCCCTTTACCTCAATTGCCCTCATTTTCCCACAATCGACAGAAGTTTTCCATAGTTAAATTTTTTATTACTGGAACTGACTCATTGATTACCACAATCAGTGATAAAGTACCGCACTCGACTGTTCACTTTTTTGCAATCGGTGGAGTTGTGTCGTAGTTGACCAGAGATATCTTGCACCTATTTTGAGCTAAAAACCTTGAAAATACTCTCCATTTTGTGTCAAAGACCAATGTCTATCCTAGAAAAATGCAAAGATCATTGTGTGAATCTCTAAACATTAAAGATCATCCCTTTTTTGAAAAGCATGATTATTGTCTAAAACATTGTTAGTTCAAAAGTTCAGACTTGAAATATCTTGATCTCATCATCTCAAACATCATCATTATCTCTATCAGTGACTTTTTCCTAAGCAAAGGTTGACAAATCTTATCTGTTACATCATCAAAACTTTGAGATCAAGATAAATCAACACATGTCCTTAGAATTACCCTTGTCCAAAACATAACTCAGACTTCCTTAGAAAGGTTATCCTTTTTTGTTTTCTTTATATCACTTGTTTTAGTTACAAAATCTGGACCACACTATGTCTCAAACACCTCATGGAGGGCCTTACACAAGGTCGAAGGCTAGAACACAACTTGATGAGTCATATATCAACAGATTCCCAGCTTGGGAAACAAAGAGATAGAAGTGAGTTTACCTCTGTCCATGCAATTTGCTATTAATTTCATGCCTTTTGATGCTAACTCTTTCAGAATTGTTTGACCAATATTCAATGAGTTTAGATCTAAAGAGAAGTTCTTTACCAATTCATCCAATCTTTCCTTTTTGTACTTTCCCTCTGTAGTTCTAGTAGCTGAGTCTACTAAACTTGTGAAGTGTGCTTTGAAGCTTGTTAAGATGCTAGCGACATCATCAACTGACTGAATTTTAGCCACTTTCTTATCTGCTGGAACTAAGTCATTCAAGATGTTCAATGATCCCAGAAAGAGAGGGTTTCTCACAACTTGTCTCTCTTTGGATTTTTCCATGGCTAATACACTGATCTTGATCAAATCTTCTTCTCCCCATGCATATAGGCTTGCTAAGTCAGGGGTTAAAATTGACAACAATGATGTTGATGGTTGAATAGATGGAGTGAATATAGCATTTTGACTAGTATCCATGCATTCACTTTTCACTGGGATCTCCATAATGGGTGGTTCATTAGATTGATTGTCTTCCTCATTATTCAAATTTGTTGAATCTTTAGGAGGAGCTTTATCTTGCTGTAAGGAATTATTATCAGTGCATACCTTCTCTATCTCTTCAGTGTTGACATGCTTTTTCAAAATTTTTCATGTCATTATCTGATGTTTTCATGTATATCTTAAAATCATTGATCACAATGGTTTCATCTGAGTCTTTGGTTGTATCAGAGGGTGATGAAACCATGGGCGCTAAATCTTGTGGACCTGTCATAGGCGCATTTGGAATCACTGGTTCTTTATCCTGTTTGGGAGGGACTGGAGTCACTTTAGCTGTAGGTGTCATTGATGGATACATGTGTCTATCCAAAAATATTTTCTCAAATGCTTTATGAGTCTCTTCACCAACCAGTTCATACTCTTTGTTCATAATATGAAGAGTTCTAGTTTTGGTTTTGAGATGAGGTTTTACCAAATCTAATAGTATTTCTTTCTCATCATGTGAGCAAATAGGGAGAATACTGTCTAATGTTTCTTCTATAATCCTCATATCCTCCTCTACTGCTTGTCTTTTCAATAGGTCTAGTATGTTCCATACTTTGCCTACTATGACTGTATTGAGTTCCAATACTGACCTTTTAAACTTGATCATATGAGAGATAATCATAAAATGAATTTTTGATTTATCTATCTCTTGTTATTTTTCATAGACATTTTTAATAGAGTCTAGTCTTCCTTCATTAACAATTTTGTTCCTTAAGACTGTCAGACTAGGTCTGAATCCTACCTCAGGAGGGGCTTGAGTGTTTTTTACTTTGCTCCTTGTTGTCCTTGAGGATGGGTGACCTGTGGGAACTTACTTCCTTCTTCTGGTCAACTTGCTTGGTACTGAAGATGGAGAGGATTCTAGATCAATAGTAGTTGAGGGCGCAAATGTACCTTCATCAGATTTCTTCTTCTTCTTCTTGGGGATATCATCAAATTTTTCTATTTTCACTACTGCAGGAGTTTTCTTAAGTTCTTTTGAAATCTTAGCTTCCCTAGCTTTATCTAGGTCTTCTTGTGTTACCCCATGAACTTTTAGGATAATGGATGTAATCCTTGATGCCTTCCTTTTGTTATCTGCACTGTATAAGATAGAATCAACTTGATGTGTCTTCTCTCTGTATGTGCCCCATCTTGGCTCATTTGGATCTTTGGGTGCAAACAAAAGAACTCGTGCATATCCTTCCAACACATGTTCTTCAACTTCATAACCAAGTGGGTGAATCCATTTGGTTCTTGGCTCAACTGCTTCCATGCTTGTGCACTCAGTTTCCACCATGAAACATATGGTGTCTTTGTATTTATCAACTATCTTCTCTAGTATTCTGAACCTCTTATGCATCTTGATCCTAAATGTTTTGATCTCCATGTCCATAGAATCATTTACACTGCTCTCTGATGTAGCCTTTAGTGAGATTTGAGACATAGTGGGTTTTCTCCTATCTAGGTAAAGATTAGAAACTTTACCAACATTGTGAAAGTATAGATAGATAATCAAAGAGCCAAATCTAAATATTTTTCTCTTGTCATGCTTGATAGATCTAATGTTCTCAATTAGTTGTGTGCGCAATATCTCACAGAGATTATACTGAGTGTTATCTTTTGCCATCGTTATTGTTGCCAGAATAGTAGTTGCAGACACACTATTCAGCCTTCTTGTATGTTGAAACTTGTAACCAAGTATCATGGTGAGGAGTTTGATATCTTCTTCCACAATTGGATCAATAGTCATCCCGCGCCTATCACTTCTAGATAAAAATTTTTGTTCAACCTTTTTCTTTACATATTTACCACTGGGAAGAGCTGGTCCAACCTTAGGGAGTCTGGTCATCTCGTGAATAAGATCAGCACTAATGCGGATAGGAACTTCACCAATCATGTATCCTAATAAGTAGGATTTTAACCCATTCTGGTTCATAGAACTCATGCGTGTTTGAATAGTCAAAGATAGGGTTATCGGTGTGGTGCACATATTCATCCTTGAATGAACAATCTGGTTTCATTTTTTATACCATAAGAGTTTCTATGTTGTTATCCCCAACAATTTCCTTCTTACAATAGATGTATGCACGAATGTCCTCTACATGTACGAATCCTAGTGGAGTCTTAGAGAATTCCCCTTCTACATCATCTAGTATAGACTTGAATGGATGCTTCTTAAACACATATCTCTTCTTCTCAGAGATGTCAAATATTATAGGAGTAGCCATTACTTACTTGTTACTTTCTTAAGTAGGGTTTCCAGAGAATTTGAAATGACACATCCGCTAGGGTTCTATTTCAAATTTGATTTTCCTTGGTAACCAACCAATGGTTATCTTTTGATGCTTTGATGCTAAAATATCATGTGTTCTCTGAATGCTCAATCTCAAATGCAAAAGTGTGGATGAGAGATCTCTTTACTAATTTATATAAAAGTTACTACATTTAATGCATGTTTTCATAATGTGGTTTTACTGTGAATTTCAATCTTTGTTATTTTGGAAGTACAAGCTATGCGTCTATGCACACTTCCTCATTTTGTCATCATATACATGAATCCATAGGTGCATACTCAGAGGTGAGTATACTAGCCACGCAGGGGTTCAAATCTAGAATATCTCCCCCTAAGACCAAGAAGGTCAACTTAACCAGAAGTAGAAGGTACGTCCACTATGGATGCATCTACTACTTTGTTCTCATCATTATCTTTCTTTACTTCAACCCATATTTTACCTGAATCTTCTGTATCTTTTACAAACTTGACTTCACCAGATTCTTCAAATAATGATTCTTTAGGATTTTCTTGTTTTTGAGTTTTTGACCTGCAAAACCTTGAGATATGTCCTGCTTTGTTGCATGAGTGACAAATTATTGGAGGTCTATTGATATTTTTTATCATGCTACACTACTTGGTTGTGTGTCCATTATAATTACATATCTGACATGTAATGTTCTGATAGTTTCTCTGAGGTTGATTTCTCTGATTGTATTGATTCAAATTTCTTTGACTTGTTTTGTAATGAATAGCCCTATGACCAAATTTATTACAAGAGTAACAGTAGCCATTGAAAGGCCTTACCTCTTTACAATATCTTTCCAGGTGTCCATGTTTGTTACAAGCATAGCAAGTTTGGTTAACTACCTTGTGTTCATCTTTAGGAGGTTCTGTATTACCCTCAGCAAGATTCTCACTTTTCTTTGCTTCTATGGATTCTTCTTGTGCTTTCTTTCTTTATTTCATTTCATTGATTTCAATTTGAGCTACACTATATCCAACACCAGTAGTATCATCTTTTATCTTCTGTGCATAAAGGTTTGATAGAATTAGATCAGAACTTGTGTGTAACTTCTCAATTTTCTCTTTTGCTTCTGTTAATTCATATTCAATATTTTTCTTGATGTTTTCCAACTCTAAGATCTTCATATTTTCTTGCATAAGTTCATCATCTAATTGTTTTCTTTCTTTGGTCTTTTCTTCAATAGTAGTTAGGCTATTTGTAAGTTGTTCATTCAGATATTCAATCTTATCTTTCAAGGACATGTTCTCTTCATTTAGATTTTTGACCATTTTCCCAAATCATTTGTAGAGAAGTCTTTCAGATCTTCCCTTAATTTTTTTATAAGCATTTGGGAGCCATCAAATTTTAGTTTAAGTTTTTCATTTTCTTTTTCAGATCTATGAAGATCATCAAGGGTTGCTTCAAGATTTTTTTCAGATGTTTCTCTGCTACTGAATCCATGATCTCCTCAAGTGGTTAAAATTTCTTTTAGAGGACCAGAGCTCTGATACCAATTGTTAGAAACACTGAGAGGGGGGGTGAATCAGTGTTTGTCTGTTAATTATAATTCATCAATTTTAAACTTGAATCAAATAGATAAAAAATGAAGCACAACACATAACACAAGATATTATTATGGGGAAACCTTGATTAGAGGAAAACCCCGGTGGGAATTAGTACCCACAAATGATTGTACTAGTATAATGAAACTGTTGAATTTCCTTTGCCCTATTAGGAGCAGTCTTTACAATGCAAGTACCATGACCCTATTAGGAGTCTTTACAAAAACCCTGTTAAAGGTGGTTGGCTCATTGCCAGAGCTCACTGCTCAATAAGATGAAGGCTACAACCTTCTGATATCTGATATACACTATATCAAAAGATGAACTGTTGTAATGACACTGTAGTCTCATCAGTTTTTTTTATGCATTGATGATCTTAATCTCTTAAAGAGCTCTATCTTATACTAACTTTTTCATACTATTCTTCTATATATCTTCTTTTCATAATTTGATACACTCAAATACAAAATACATATTGTGTATATATACATACTCAATAGACGCGACCAAAAACAAGACCTTAGTCGACCCAAAAACAACATACACAACGCTTCCAAACAAAGTGGGTTAACCAAGTTTACATGAGTGTTTAATAAATAATTACAAACATAGTACAATAGGTGCATAGCCTTTACAAAACAAAATATTATACACTAATCCAAAATCTGAGGTCGGCTCCATACTCTATTTTCTAAACTGTTAGTGGCACTTAATCTTCCTGTAACTTCTTTGTACTGTCATTCCATACCATGCATGTATAGGGTAAGAAAAGAAACATATCATAGAGCTTAAGTATGAATGTGCATATCCTGAATCGATCTTACGCATGTGCACTGGTGCTCTGATCAACTGCATATCTCTGTTCTGTTTTGTCTTCTATACTTAGCCAATTTTTTCTTCCAAGTTTACTTGACAAAACTTCATATGACTTTGTTGCCATAATGAAAACACAAAATTATTCATATAAACCTTGAGTATAAACTTGCCAACAGAGACCATAAAGAAGGTTTCTCTTTTGACCTCGACAGATCAGCATACTTCGAAGAGGAAGCCCCTCTTTCCAGTCAACAAAACAAATCAAAAAAGAATCGTCAGTTAGTGAAAACCGAAAGGCACTTACTAACACAAAAAATGATAAAAAGATAAAACAAGACATATCTTCTAGTTAAAACCTCATTGAGGTGCTAGAAGATGGAAAGAAGGAACTCCTCCCCTTAATAGATGAAAAGTCAGCATTATTAGCAGAAGAAATAGAGGAAGTCAACTTGGGAGATGACAAAAACCCAAAGAACATCTACTTGGCAAAATCACTCACCCTAGAGGAGAGAGAAAAATTCATTAGTTTCTTCAAGGAAAGAATGATCAATTTTGCATGGTCCTACTCGGATATGCCAGGATTAGATCCAGAGCTTGTACTACATCATCTCCCATTGCTACCCAACGCCAAGCCTGTCAAATAGAAGCTAAGAAAGATGCATCCCCATGTTGCATTGCTAGTCAAGGTAGAATTGAAAAATCTCTTGGATGCTAAGTTCATAAGACCAATCCCATACACAAAATGGATATCTAACCCGGTACTAGTTATAAAGCACAATGGTCAGATTTGAATTTGCACAGAATTTAGGGATCTTAACATAGCCTATCCCAAGAATGAATTTCCTTTGCCTAATATTGATATGATAGTAGATCTAATTGCTGTACATCAAATGCTATCACTCATGGATAGATTTTTAGGGTATAATCAGATAAGGATCGTGCCAGAGGACCAACATAAAATAGCTTTCACATGTCCTTGGGGCACATACTATTGGAACGTCATGTCGTTTGGTCTAAAAAATGTCAGAGCCACATATCAAAGGACCATGACAACTATCTTTCATTATCTCATCCACAAAACAATGGAAGACTATGTTGACGACATACTAGCCAAGTCAATGCTTCGCAAGGATTATCTACAAGTATTGGGACCAATCTTTGATAGAATGCAGGAATATAAATTCCTCTTCAAACCAAAGAAATGTGCATTCAGGGTCACAGCAGGGAAGCTACTAGGGTTCATAGTGTCACATAGAGGCATCAAAGTAGACCCAGAGAAAGTCAAAGCAATATTGGACATGCGACCACTGTCCAACCTAAGGCAACTAAGGGGGTCACAAGGAAGGCTCCAATCAATCAAGTGCTTCATAGCTTAGCTAGCAGACAAGTGCCACCCATTCCAACATCTACTACACAAAGACATCAAATTCATATGGACAGATCAATATGAACAAGTGTTCCAAATATTCAAGGACTATCAACTCAAGTCTCCTATATAGGTGCCACCAGTCCAAGGTTGACCATTGCTTTTGTATATCTCAGCAAAAGAATCAGCATTAGGCATACTCTTGGCACAACATGATGACACAGGTAAAGAGAGATCCATCTACTATCTAAGTAGAACACTGGTCAAATATGAGCTCAACTATACGCTCATTGAAAAATCATGCCTTGCAGTTATCTTCGCTTCCCAGAAGTTGAGGCATTACATGTTGAGTCACCAAACAAAGTTGATAACACATATTGATTTGTTAAAGTACCTCCTAAGAAAAGCAGCGCTCACTGGATGACTTTCAAAGTGGGTAATGATCTTAAGCGAGTTTGATATTGAGTACGTAGATAGAAAGGCCATCAAAGGGAAAGTTATTTTGGACCAACTAGCAAAGGAACCTATTCAAGATCACCAACCTATCATTTCCAACTTTCCCGATGAGTCTATCATGACATTACAATGACCGATCAAGGTATGACAACTATAATTTTATGGGTCGTGCACAAACCATGGCGTGGGGGCAGGAATAGTGCTCATCACTCCAAATAATGATGCAATTCAAAAATCTTTTAGACTCAACTTCCCCTGCACAAAAAACATAGCAGAATATGAAGCATTGGTCATCAGATTAAAAAAAACAATTCAATGGAGAATCAAGAACCTTAAAGTCTACAAAGATTCACAAATGGTCATTAGCCAAGTCAACAATGATTATATGAAAAAATATGAGAAGCTAATACCATACAGAGCACAGATGGAAAGGTTACGCACTAAGTTCCAATACATCTTCTTTGATAAAATACCATGAGCTCAAAACAAAGTGGCAGACACAATGAATACCATAGCATCACAGATTGACATGCCAGGCAATGAAACATGATTCTAGTTTCTAGTGGAGAAACTCATGTTTCCATCACATCAAGCACCAATCATTGAGTCAACATGCATCCTTATTGGTCCTGAAACCCCATGGTACCAAGATCTATATAATTACCTCCAAAATAGTGTCTCACCTCCCACCTTGTCTAGAAATGAGAAAAATTCCCTCATCCACCAAGCCTCTAGGTATACCATCCTCTCAAATACTCTATATAGATGAAGTCTAGATGGAATGTTATTATGATGTCTCACTTCCACAGAATCCTAGAAAGCTATGTACGAGGTACATGAAGGAATTTGTGGAACCCATGGAGGTGGAAACAACTTAGCTAAGAAGATCATCTGCATGGGATACTATTGGCCCACAGTAGAGATAGATGCAAACAAATATGTACAAAGGTGTAGGCAATGTTAGATTCATGGAGAGCTCATCCATGCACCAGCCCAAGAATTAAATCCTATCACTTCACCATTGCCATTTTCCATGTGGGGATTTGATCTAGTGGGAAAAATTACACCTTCTTCAGAAAATGGACACAAATACATCATAGCAGCAACAAAGTACTTCACTAAGTGGGTGGAAGCAATTCCCCTAACTTACATAGCTGGAAATCAGATATCAATGTTCATACTTAACCACATCATATGTCAATATGGGATTCCTCAAACCATCCTGACAGATCATGGTACGCCTTTCCAAAACAAAGATGTTAAAGAGCTATGTGAACAATTCCAAATAAAAAAAGGGTTCTCTTCATTCTATTATCCTCAGGGGAATGGCCAGGCTGAAGCAACAAACAAGACTATCTTGAAAATCTTAAAGAAAATAGTCAACAAATCAAGGCGAGACTGGCATTTATAGCTTAGTCTCGCATTATGGGCATATAGAACTAGCATGAGAACACCTACATGAGCCACTCATTTCTCCCTAGTATATGGATTAGAGGCGGTCCTACCCTTCGAAGTGGAAATCCCATCCTTGAGAATATCATTAAAGAACCTGATTTTAGATGAAGACTACAGAGTGGCAAGGCTCAATGAACTAGAATTACTAGATGAAAGAAGACAACATGCATTTAACCACTTACAAGGCTATCAAAATCTCCTTAAAAGGAATTATCACAAGAAGATGAGGCCATGTACATTTGAGGTCAGAGATCTTGTCCTCATGGAGAATCAAAAGAACCAAGTAGAAAGAGTGAAATCAGGAAAATTTGAGCCTAACTAGCTAGGACCATATGTCATTGTCAACTCTACCCAGAGTGGGGAATACCAACTGGCAACACCAAAAGGAGATCAGCTCCCCAGATACATCAATGGAATGCACCTCAAGAGGTTCTACTCTTAAAGTCTCAATGGTTAAGACAACTATCTACATATCCAGAAAATATCAAAAAATTAAAAATGTTACCTTGGTGAAAACCTGGCAATCAGGAGCCTCGGTGACGAAAAAAAAATCAAAAAAGTAAAAAAGTAAAGAGAAAAAAAATCGCTCTCTCAGTGAAAAATTGGAAAACATGTGCTATTGAGTAGGTACCTTGGTGAAAACCTGGAAAACAAGTGCCTAGTGTTGAAAACCAGCTTCACCATCAATGAACTCCAAGATCAAAAGCTTGAGCACATTTCAAAATGAAAAACTGACTACTCAAGCTATATCCAGAAGCACAATCCCTTTTTTGAGCACCAACACTTATCCATGGTTAGTACTAGTCCACTAGACTAGGGGGCGACTCAAAATGTCCTAAAAAAATCCCACAAAAATTGGAAAACACATCAAAATCCTAAAAAGATCAAAATGTCCTAAAAAAATCAATCTTCATCAAAAACAATAAAAAAAAATGCAAAATCCCAAGCAATAAAACTGACTCAGTTATCAAGAGAGAAAAGGGTGATCAAGACCAATCAATCAATGTCACAACCATGAGCTTTGTGAATCAGCATTGAGACTATATGACACATATTTATCAATCTATCAAATCTATCAGCAAGCAAACTGGCGACCAAGCCAATCTATCAAATGTCACAATCATGAGCTTTGGAAATCAACATTGGGCCCATCTGACACAGCTTGATCAGCCACCAAAATGATCAAAATCAATCAATCATATCAATCATCTTATACAGTGATGGATACACTCAAAACCAGACAGGTCAGTCTTATATGAGTAATCTATTGCTGAAACCAGACACACTCAAAGCAATCAAGCCAATCAAGCCTATCAACAGAGTCCAGCCAATCAAGAGAATCCAACTGAATCAAGGAACCATCCCAAAATGTTGACTAGGTCAATCAGTCGGTCATATGTCAATCTATATTTTGCGGTCGTGTTCTTACGCTACTCCAGGATCCACCAAGTGAGGAGAGTAGATATGATGGATCATTACTTATTTTATTTGATTTTTGTTTGTTGAATGTTCACTTCAATTTTAGGGCCATGACGATTTAGGATAAATGAGGTAGGCATTGTCATTTATCTGGCAGCCACACAGTTCCACAATCTGAGCTTAACCCTGGGAAAGAATTGGACATTCCTTCTCTTTTATCTACTTGTTTATTTACCAAATAGAATCAAGAGCTCGCGGTTCTATTCAGATAGACTCTGGGTGCGTTGGAGTTCTATCTTGGTTTCTATGGTCTTTTCTATTTTGCAATCAAGATCTCACAATGCTATCCAGATAGACTCTGGGTGCGTAGGAGTTCTATTTTATTTGCTTTGGTCTTTTCTTTATGGAATCAAGAGATCACGGTGTTATCCAGCTGGACACTGGGTTCATAGGAGTTCTATCTTGGTTTCCTTTTTTCAGTTTATTCAGAGGGAAAAGTGATATCCAGATGGTCAATATCTGGGTGCTTTTGGCTCTCTTTCTTTTCAAACAAGGAACATAGTTGAACCTAGATGGTCAATATTTGGGTGCACTAAGTTCTCTTTCTATTCAATCTCTCTACTCCTTCTGATTATCAAGAGGTCGTGGCAGTATCTAGATGGTATGTGATCTAGATGCATTGGATGCTCTTCAAAATTTCATAAAAAAGATGCAATGATGAAAAATATTGGAAAATTGGGCAGCGGCTTGGGACACTCATCCGTTCTATCAATTTATATCTATAAAAAACTAAAAAAAATTCCATTCTATCGTTCCATGTCTATCAAATCAATCCCAGAGAGCATACATCTAAAAACCAACTTCCTTCTAACTAACACATGCATTACTTAGATATTTTGCACATAATAGATTGCATTCATTCCATTTAAGTGCATCAAAGAAAACATTGAAGTTGCATACATGAAAAATCATAAATAACATACATCCATAAGCATCTCATATAAATGTGCATTTCATTTCCACCATCCTGCATAAACATGTCAGTATCATAGGAAAAATAAATCATCCATCTACGAGTCTGGATAACAGAATCACATTGCATAAATTATTTTAACATCTAAACATAATCATGTAGAAACCATACATATAGCAAGTAAATCAATAGATGCATCTCATATAATCCAAATATCTGAGTACAATGAATGGTCGCAAGTCTGAACAAAAGAAGGTAATCAACATATATATCAAAAAATATCAGTGTGTCAGGATACAAAAATGGATAAGCCTTAGATTATATCAAATGAACATCACTACAAAAAAGGTACATGTACAAAAGCGGAAAGGCACAAAATCAGCATGTGCTACCCCACCCTCATCGCCAGGTGGAAGAGGGGGTGGCATATCAATAGCGGATCTTTGTGATGAAATAGGAGCACCAAAACCACTAATTTTTGATCTCTATGGTCTCTGAGCCCTACTGGATCTCTATGAGGTTGTATAGCTGGGAACCCTCTGATCAGCAGGAACTGCACCCTCATAGTGGCGCCTCCAGTACTCAATCTCTTTGTAAGCATCATGCCTAGATCTATAGTATCGGTTCAACACATCCCTATGTGATACATCCTGTACACTGTCAATAAAATATTAGACCTCTGCTCGATCTTTTTTCTCTCTAGCCTTCGCTGTAGTCGTCCTGCCCTTGGTTGTTGTAACCCTAGCCTCCAAAGCAGTGGCACGTGCATTAGAGGAGGCAAGTTTGGCCTTTAAGTAGGCAACCTGTTGTGTGAGTCTCTCCAGATGGGAAAGATCTACATCCATCCCTCCCATGGCCACATCCATGTCCCCCTCCTTAGATCTATCACCCAAACCCTCATCACCCCTCCCCCTCACCACACAAGAATCCTCACTCTCAGAACTCTCACCGGTACTGATACCTATACTGCCACTACCAGTGGAAGAGCTCGAACTAGCACACTCGGCATCCAAGGCCTCAACATAAATATCTACAATCTCCACATCCACATCCTCCATAATCACCCTATCATCCTCTCTCAGAGCCAACACAACAATAGTACACTGACGTACTCTCTACACTAACTGAGGTGCCTCCTCTTCCATCGCCTCCTCATCCTCCAAAATGGCCCTCAATCCAACTTTCTGACTACCACTCCGCCCACCCCTTGTCTGAACCCCACCACCAGCACCCCTAGGACCAAGATCATCTCCACCATCATCTCCCCTTCCCCATCCTCCGTCTCTACCTCCATCCCATCCTCCATCTCGGCCTCCAACTCTACCTCTATCTTGGCCTCCATCTCTTCCTCTGTCTCGATCACCCCTACCTCATCGTACCTATCAACGCCTCCTCATGATAGTCCTAGCAATAGGATGAGAGATATCTGTAAGTGAAATAGGATGGTTCTATGCCCAACGAGCATCATACTAAGGAGTGGTTCTTGCAAAAGATCAAATTAAAATATCAGTACCACATCAGATAAAGAAACAAGTATTTTAAAGTAGATAGACTAAGAGAGCAATAAGGGAATTACACAAAATAAATCATTGATCTACAGTGGAAGATCTCCATGTCCACAGTGATGACATTATTTTTCCATTAGTACACTTAGTGAAAAACATTGACAGAGATCACTGGAAGACTAAAGCATTACCGCCAGACTACAAGCATCACCAGCAGACTCAAGCATTACCACCGAACAACGAGCATACCCTACAGAACACAGAGGTCATAAAAATTGCTAAGTATGGAATCAACAAGCATCACCGGCAACCACAAGAATCATTGATGACACAATTTTAAGAACTAACCTGACAAGAACAGAAAAGGCATACCCGACAAAAAGTTCAAGAAAGGAACACCGGCGACCAAGAAAACTAACCGTTAGAACCGATAGTCAGTTAAAGAACCCGCAAATTGTGGATCTAATTTTTACATGACAGATAAAGCAATGTAATTCTATTTATAGAGTTTTTATTTGTTTTAAATCATAACTTGAGGGTCAAGAAAGCTTTATGTAAATGTTTTAATGCATCCTAACTGATCTAAAACATATCTAACTAAAGATCAAGGTCAAGTTGTAAACCTTGGATCTAGAGTTAACTTGCGATGCATGAATCAAGAATTGAGCCTAAGTTAGTATAAATAGATGTTCAAACTCAATTGTGAGTACATGAATTCATTGTTGTTGATAGCCATGAAGAGCATCTAAGGAGAAGAAGGAAGAATTCATGCAAAGGTCAGAAACAAAGTACATCAGTTATCAAGAACAAATAGAGGCTACCGATGAGCAGATAAAGGTATTATTCAATCATGGAAGGATGATTACTAATATGTATGAAGCTTTATAGGATCTATTATCAGAAATTGAAGATTGCATATATCATCAGATCAAAGACTTATGTAGTTACATTCTAACAAGTGCATCACATCTAAAATCCTTTTGTAGAAGGTGGACTTAACCGTTCTTTCCAAATCTCTTAACAGAGTGC
>MU223645.1:6117145-6184921 GCA_018584345.1 Thuja plicata
TCTTTCCAAATCTCTTAACAGAGTGCACACTTAACAGTGTTGCTAAAGCTTCAAATGAAGTAGATCTTAACAGGTCTCCACTGTAATACTCCTAACAGGGTAGGTCATTATAAGTGACCAATTGTAATCCTTAACCGGCCCCTTCTTATCTGCAGATAGTGAAGTCTTGTGGGTAACAATCCCCACCACAGTTTTTACTTCCTAACAGGATTTTTCTGCGATATCATATCTTTTGTCATGTGTTATCTATTTTCATGAATGTTTTTGTTATGGTTACATACTAAAGAATTTATGATATGATTGCATATACATAAAGAAATATGAACAGTTAGATAAGATAATTTACAAACTGATGATTAAGGGTTAATGGGCTAACCAAGAAAAGTTTTAGAGGTACTGATTCACCCCTCCCCCCTCAGTAAATCATCTCAATATAATTCCAACAATTGGTATCAGAGCTAAGTCTCTCTCTGGAAAAGCTTAAAGACTTGAGAGAAATGATCGGAGCAATGGACAAGTTCAGACTGGACATGACTATTGAGAATGAGCAGTTACAAATGCAAATAAACTTTGAGTAGTATAAGGAGGCGAAGATAAAGTTGAGAAAACTTCTTGATGAAAGAAATATTATGGCAACTAGGCTGAATGAGAAAGACTACAAAGAACTGGAAATAATAGATTACTTTGAAATAGCAGAATCATCATTGAGAAAAGCTTCAGGCGCATCAGCTGAAGAAATTACAAGTATGCAAGAGATCAATCTACATCTAACAGATCAAATCAAGATGCTGAAAATTTGTCAAGAGACTCAAATGGTAAAAATGATTGCTATCATGAATGATGCAAGAAAAGCTGAAAATGAAAGAACACTAGCCATTGATGATAGGAGAAAAATTATAGAGAAACTACAAGAGAAAGAATCAGAGATTCAAAGACTCACTGAGCATCGCCATGAGGTTACCAACCAGATTATTCTTATGAGTCAAGAAGAAAATAGATTAAATACAGAACTCATTGAAAGAATACAGATCATTGGTGAGCTAAGAGAAGAGAATGAAAAATTGAAGCATGAAACAAAGTCCAAAATCAACACAACGAGTTAATCAAAAAGGCTGAGGATAGCAACAGAAGGATGGATGATTTTCTTGATGGACAAAGAAGAGTCAACAACTACACAGGATTAGGGTATAATGAGAATGGTGAATCCTCTAATCAACCAAATGAGAGGAATGCTTTCACAACCCCAAGATCCAAGAAGCTGTTAGGCAATCACTGTGGAAAACCAGGCCACACCTCAAACATCTGCAGAAGCAAAATGAAAGGTATTTCTCAAGCACAATCTACTTTTATTGGTAATTGTTATAAATGTCAAAAGAAAGGACACAAGGCATATGAGTGTAGATCCAAAGTGAAAAATCCAAAGAGAAAAATCTATATGGACAAGTACTGTCCTACATGAAAGATGAATGGGCATACTCATAAGGAATGCTGGAAAAAGAACAACAAGGCATGGACTCCAAAGGAAACTGATAAAAGCTACAAACCAACAAGAGAAGGTAACTCATATGTTTAGGACTATAACACATGGGTAAATTGCACAGCACGTGGAAGGTATGGTCATATTCCTACCAACTGTATGAGAAAATGGACCAGAAGGTCAAGAGGTTGGACCAATCCAGGTATGGCATGTTTACATTGTCATAAGGTTGGACATGTGATAAAAGATTGCAAAGACTGACTAACAGACACAAATACACATCCCAATGGAAATACCATTGATGACATCAAAAGAATGAGAAACAAGATGTGGGTAAAAGCCACAAACACTAAAGGTGCTGGAACAAGCAATACAAATGGTGACACCCCATCCACTGGATCTGGTGACATCACTACATCTAACTAGATTGCACAAGTAAGTAAAAAAATGCATTATGACAAGTTTTACTATGCATCGGTTCCATTATACATAGTTCATATTGTAATATAGGCATGAATAAAGATGCAATATATTGTTACTTGCTAAACTATTGAAAAGAAACCATCAGTTATTGGGCACAATTTGCATCGGTGAACACACACAGGAAAGTTAGCATTACTTACCAAAATGTATCGGTCATTACACAAGCTAAGTGTAAACTGACAGATATCGGTGAAAGTTGAATCAACAAAAGCTGTCATCACAACCTCACCGACGAGCATCGATGAAGTCTCCAAAACCACTAGCTACCCCGACGCTTGGCACAAACACCGGAGATGTTATGAATGTCATTACCGACAAAATAAGTCTTCATAAACTGATGAGTTGGTAAGTATTAATGACAACTTAGGGCACAAAAAGGTATAAAAGCCTGACGGGTAAGCTCATTTTCGCACCCACAATTTTCAAGCAGACCAAAGCAATTTAAGAGCAGATTGGAAAGTGACCCAGCAGAAGTCAAACATGAAGCATTCAGATTCATAGGCAATCACAGAGAATTAGTAAGTTAATACACTCATCAATAGCACTATTTTGATTTATGAAAAGCCCTAAATTGAAAAACAAGATGGCATCGACTTCTAGGGTAGAGAAAATTAAGGATGACAAGAAGAAACCCTTCAAGCTTGTCAATAGAGGAGCGTGTGATGAACCTAAGTATAAATTACACCCTGAAATAGCTTCCCAAGCTGACAATTCTGGAGCATTCTCCTGAATCCCACCTAGGGTTTTATTGGTAGAGGATGTAAGGTCCTACATTCACTGCAAGATCTCAGAGATAGGATATCTAGACCTTGATAACACCTATAGGGCACTATGTGATGATGCTAGAAAGCTCAAAGAAGAGCATAAACACTTGGAAGTAAAGGGAGTCACAAATGCACTACATTTTCCCAAGGTTTTCAAGACAGAATGGATTAAAATTGTTCTTAGCAGAGTTCATGACAAAACTCTATGGTTAAACAAACCAAGGCTATAACAAAGGATGTTATACACATTGTGACTGGTTATCCAACAACCGACACACAAACATCCATCTCTGACAGAAGTTGAAAGACTAATTGGTGCAAAATCAGACAAAAGGGCACTAAAGGTAAACACCATTATTGATGCAGAGCTAAATTTTGGAGCATGTGTTGTTGGATACAAGATCTACCAAGCAAGAAAAATGAACAGCATATCTAGTACTGCTATGAGCACAGCATACAAGATTATCAAACAGGGGAAGAAGATGGATCTAGTAGAGATCCTATTACATCAATTTGAGGAGAACATGTGCACAATAAGGTCTTCAAGGACAAACACATGTAAGTTTGGTTCCCTCATAATGTGTATATTCTTTTATTTTGAAGAATACTTTCCTTCCATAGCAAAAGTCGCATGGGACACAAGTAGACCGATTACCATTCAGATAAGTGAATTCATAGAATCACTTGGTATAGATTTTGACAATGTAATGCATGAATATTTCAAAACCATAAAGGAAATACTTCAAGCAAGAACTAGGATTCCTAAGAAACTGATAGAGGAACACGTGAAGAAATATGTTTTATGGTGGATACAGACTTCACTTACATACAAGCTGTAGTTCCAAGAAAATCATGGCTTTCAGAATTGGATTATGAAGTCAAAATAGGATTAGCAAATCAATGCATTCAGGCATTATTAAATGAACCCATTGACAACAAGAAATTAAGATTTGGTACATATGAAGAGGCCAAACTGAAGATTAAGTCAAATCTTGTTGTCAAGAAGGTTGTAAAATAGTCAAAAAGAATGGTAAAGAATCTGAAAAAGAACTTGAAAATATCTTCTGATGGAGAAGAAGAAGAAGAAGAAGGTAAGGAGGAACAATAAAGTAAGAAGGAAATCATCGAGGATCAGCTTCCCATCGGTGATACAACAGAGAAACAAGAATCAGAGGAAGAGAAGTCTGATTCACCACCTCCTCCTCCACCTAAGAAGTCTAGAACAAGAAGCCAAACAGCACAGGATGCTATTCCTTCTCACATGGTAAAAGGGAAGGTGTACAAGATGAAACCTGCACCTCAAAAGGAAAAACAACCAGCTAGGGCACCTACCAAAAGGAGGAAATATGTTTAGACTAATGAGGACTTAGAAGATTCATCTATGGATGAACCTGACACAATAAAACTTGCAAAAGAAAAAGCAAAGGTTACATCTCCAACTGAAGACATTGATGACATATGTAAGTCTATTTCTGAAGCTAGATCTATTGGACATCCTAAAATTAGGAAATGGTTAATATGGGATACAATAGAACAAAATAAGATTGAAGATGCACTTATTGCTAAAATGTGCAAACACTATTATGTCCCACTGCACTTCACTACATGTGATGTTCCATAAGAACTATTAGATAAAATATCTTCTAGATTCACTTTTGCACTCCATAAGGAGAAGAGGGTAAGAAAAAGAGTACTGGTCTCTCTTTTACCTCCTGAATCAACAAAAGAAGAAATCAATGAAGTCATGGATAAATATGCAAAAAGATTCTCACCCAAGTTGAGAGATTATAAATTTCTAAAAGAACAACTTATAGACTAGAAGAAGACACTCATAAAATATGGAATGAGATACTCAATCCTAATGAGGAAAGTAGTCTTGAAAAGGAACCTATCAACAAAACAGGTAACTTAACAGTTGAGTTAGATAGTGAAGAGGTACAGATGACAGGCCAAAAATAGACTGATGTTATAGATGAGGACTGGTCAAAAGATGATCAAGTACCACCAAGCCCCATCCACATAAACTTGGAGGATGAAGAAGTAACCAAAGAAGAACTGTCAATAAAAGGTAACTTAGATGTTGATATAAATGATGATTCATGGTTAGACAACATTGTCAATACCATTATAGGAAAAGAGCCTGCAGCAGAGGTTCAAAAAGATGAAGACATCAATGCTACAAAGGGTAATACCGACGGACAGGACATAGCTATTGACACTGCAACAGTCAATACACTGACAAATATGAATATATTAATAGATGTTATTGATAAATAGTCAAGTAAGGATAAATAATCTAAGAAAGATGATGATATACCCAAGGATATGGGTACCAATGAAAACAAAGGTGCATCCAACACACCCAAGGATACAGATACTAAAATGAAGGATGCAACCGATGAGCAGCAAGATGTATCAAAAGAAAAAAACAAAGAGGCAGACAAAAACACTGATGATACATTGAGCAAGGGTGAAGAGAAAGATAAGAGTGAAGGTGTCAAGAAGAATGAAGGTATAAAACTAAAAGAAGATTCATTTGTTGATACACCCAAGGTACATGAGGAGACATCTTCACCAAACCAGCCAGTGAACATAGAACAGATACAAAAAGATGCCTCATCCTCTCGACACTCACCCACAAAATCTACCCAATCTCAAGCCTTACAGATGGTGGTACATCAATCTGCCACCCAGCCAAAGAAGAAGAAGAAAAAAATGGTCAAGAAGGATATATTGGCTGTGACACTAGATGAAGTCATTGAAGTTCCAAACTGGGACATTACCACTTTGGATAGTGACAAACTTCAAGATTTTGGAGTGCTATGTCAGAGAAAATCCATACAAAAGAAGATGATACAAGAACATAGGGAAAACATGGCACTTGACAAAGCAAAAGAGATACTCCAACAACTTGTCCCTGAAGTGAAACTTGAAGAAAATACTTCAGTAAAGGAACAAATTGTTGTTCTTATCAACGCCATCACAGAGCAAGGTATAGATGCAAAACAAGCAATGTAAGAGCAAGCAGAAAAGAAATATCAATACAAGTTAATTGATAAAATCATCCAAGAAGTGGCATTGAACAAGGTAAAGCTCTCAGAACTCATTGAAGAGTTAGAGCCAATGATTTCTGAAGCAATCACCTTCGTTCAAAAGATGTGCACACTAGAGAAATTTGGAAAAGAAAATAGTGACAAACTAGCAGAAATAGATTCAAATGTCACAAAAAGTGCATAAAGCCTAACCTCTCATGTCGATAGCATAAAGGCACATCATGACATGGTCATAGAAGTGAATAGGCTAAGGTAAGAAATATGGGATGCTGAAACACAATTCAGAGGTGAGATTACTGAACTTCAGGCACATATTCTACCCAATCTAACTATTCTACAGCAACATATTTCTGATGCTCCAAATCTGATAGCAACCCCTGAGATGTCTGTAGTAGACATCTATGACATACATGTAAGGATTTCACTAGAGCACATGGCTCTAGAAATGCTAAAGGAGAAATGGGAAACAATGATGGAGGAGATCAAGTCCTCACATTCCCACCTTTTTGAAAAGCTGTAAGTACCTTTGCCTTTAGAATCAAAAAAGGAGGAAAGGAAATGTATATAGTTATGTACAATATATATTTCAGAATGAAAAAAGGGGAAAAATAAAAATACATAAGGATATGTATATATACTTACACTTACTGACATATACATAGGGGGGAGTCACTCAAATGACTAAGGAAGAAGTATACACAGGTGTACATACTAATACACTCAGTATGTTGCACATATAATGTTTTTGATACTAATGTCAAAGGGGGAGATTGATGACATTATTTTTCCATTAGTACACTTAGTGAAAAACATTGACAGAGATCACCAACAGACTAAAGCATTACCGTCAGACTACAAGCATCACCGGCAGACTCAAGCATTACCGGCGAACAGGGAGCATACCCGATAGAACACAAAGGTCATAAAAATTGCTAAGTATGGAATCGACAAGCATCACCGGTGACCACAAGCATCACTGAAAATGTAGTTTTAAGAACTAACCTGACAAGAACAGAAAGGCATACCCGAAAAAAAGTTCAAGAAAGGAACACCGGTGACCAACAAAACCGATTGTCAAAACCGATAGTCAGTTAAAGAACCTACAAATTGTGGATTTGATTTTTACACGACGAATAAAGCAATGTAATTCTATTTATAGAGTTTTTATTTGTTTTAAATCATAACTTGAGGGTCAAGAAAGCTTTATGTAAATATTTTAATGCAACCTAATGGATCTAAAACATATCTAACTAAAGATCAAGGTCAAGTTGTAAACCTTGGATCTAGAGTTAACTTGCGATGCATGAATCAAGAATTGAGCCTAAGTTAGTATAAATAGATGTTCAAACTCAATTGTGAGTACATGAATTCATTGTTGTTGATAGCCACAAAGAGCATCTAAGGAGTAGAAGGTATAATTCATGCAAAGGTCAGAAACAGAATACATCAGTTATCAAGAACACACAGAGGCTACTGACGAGCAGATAAAGGTATTATTCAATCATGGAAGGATGATTACTAATATGTATGAAGCTTTATAGGATCTATTATCAGCAATTGAAGATTTTATATATCATCAGATCAAAGACTTATGTAGTTGCATTCTAAGAAGTGCATCACATCTAAAATCCTTTTGTAGAAGGTGGACTTAACCGTTCTTTCCAAATCCCTTAACAAAGTGCACACTTAACAGTGTTGCTAAAGCTTTAAATGAAGTAGATCTTAACAGGTCTCCACTGTAATACTCCTAATAGGGTAGGTCATCAGAAGTGACCAATTGTAAGCCTTAACTGGCCCCTTCTTATCTGCAGATAGTGAATTCTTGTGGGTACCAATCCCCACCACAATTTTTACTTCTTAATAGGAGTTTTCTGCGATATCATATCTTGTGTCATGTGTTATCTATTTTCATGAATATTTTTGTTTTGGTTACATACTAAAGAATTTATGATATGATTACATATACATAAAGAAAGATTAACAATTAAATAAGATAATTTACAAACTAATGATTAAGGGTTAATGGGCTAACCAAGAAAATTTTTAGAGGTATTGATTCACCCCTCCCCTCTCGGTACATCATCTCAATATAATTCCAACACACAGAATAGGAAGTGAGCCTAAAAACTTAGTCCATGCAGCATCAAGTGATATGACTCCACCCCAGACTGAAGCATCACTCAACCGATGAGAAAAATAGTCATACATATTTGACACATCCTGCTGCTCCCTGAACTGTCGCAACACCTTGTCAGTGTTGTGAAAATCAAACATATGTACATGGTCAGTGACATGACCAATCAGATATCTCCACTGACGGAAAAAAGGAAGATGGATATCCTCTCCATCCCACACAAGGCACTCTATATGGTCTCCAAATGAAATAAGGAATCATATCCAACTACTGACACCAATAAAACAAATGAACCATGTGGGTCTGAACAATGGCTCCATCATACATGAAGACATAAGGCCTATCTATAGGCAGATCACGAGAACCAATGGAACAACACACAACAATGTGCTCCCATGCCCATATCTGCAAAAGGGTAGCACCATAGCCAAGCTACTTACCATTAAGGTAAGCCACGTAAAACATACGATACTGCGTATGAGCTAACATGCATGGCCCCCATGCATATACAGTATGATCACGGATCATACTCTGCAAAACAAAACCAAAACCAACAAAGAATCTATGCTGGCATCGATCAGGGCATAAGATGCCACATATCAAACTACCTAATAAGGTAGAAAATCTATTGAGGCCCAAACCAAATTGGTACCATGAAATATCATATGCGCTAGACAAACCAAGCTAATCCTGGGGCAATCTAGATAACTCAGTCAAGGAAATAATACCAGGATGGGTGGCATACTCAACAAGTGCACCATGGATTAGAAGATGAAGAATGTGGTACACATCCTCCAATGTAACAACACACTCTCCAGTGGGTAACCAAAAAGTGCATGTCTCTGAATGCCATCGCTCTACAAGAGCCGAGATCAGACCCCTGTTGGTCATGATCTCTGGCATATAAAAAATCCAATATAAATCTAAGTCTCAAAGCACTGACCTCTCATCCTCAGAGAGTTGGAACCTGTATACAAGTCCCACCGGTCTAGACTCTCAGCATCGCACAATCCTCCTGATGAACTGCACACAGAAATAAATCAAAAATTTCAGTATCAATCATAGAGAGAAGAGTCAGCAATCAGCATAACAAGAAATGAGACCAAGCAAATCTAGGAAACAGTTAAAATAGGAAATTGTGGCAATAAAACCTACAAGTTTGGTACTTTTATGCGATTGTGAAACACCAAAGGCAAATGTGGAAAACAATAGGCAAGTGCGGCATGCAAAGCTGGCAATTGTGGCCCTCTTATCAATTGCGGCAAAACTGCAGTCGATTGCGGCAACCTTGGAAAATTGACAGAAAATAAAACTTTTTAAAGAGAGAAATAAATGCATTAATGACATGCAAAGAGAGAATAATCACCGTACATCCTACGCTAGCTAGCCTCTGATATGTCCAGACTCGGTCAAAAATGTGTGTGACACCAAGTAAGCTCGCCATCACATGAAAACAGAAGGACAAACATAGAAAGCTAAAGACAAACTGACCAAGACTCCAAGAGATCCAAGAAGGCAATGTGACAAATGAAGGGAAAACTTGGCTACTTATAGGGAATCCAAAAAACCCTAATTTCTCCAGAATGTTAGAAATTTCTTCCCGATCCCCAGAATCTTCAACAATCAATATCAGAGGCAATATAATGAGTTTTTCAAATCAGTCAGCTACCCAGATTCAGAAATTGCAGTTTCAACAAATTAACGCTCATGTCGCAACTTTTTGCTCAAATTTGTTGAGAGGGAATAAATACACCTACTATCACCAGGGCAAGCTGGGGCAAGATCAAAATTAGAGAATCTTTGACACACTGGGACAAGTCACATTGCATCAAAGAGGGGAAAATGTAGACACCCTAAAATGGACAGAATTGCGACTTGACATTAAAAACAATAGTTTTCATCTATTATTTAATGGTTTTTTAATCATTAATTAATCATCTATTTTCCTCCAAATTCATTCCCCAAATCATCTAATCAAATTCCCAAAATTAATTAAATAATTAATTTTATTTAATTAATTAACCTTAATTGATTAATAACTATTAATTAATTAATTAAATTCAATTTCCTATAGTTTAAAATGAAATATTTAAACTTACTAATTAAATTCTTCCAATTAAATTAATTTCAATTAATTTAATTTAATTTCATTCAATAAAGAAATTCTAAATCAAAAGGAATTCAATTATCTTACATGTTGAAAACGTTAATTAAATAAATGAATTAAATGTTCATTTATCTTCAAAGAGATAACTCCAATCAGATCACATGGGTTACTCCACCCATCTCTCAAGTTCACATGGGTAACTCTGCCGACCTCTTCAGTTCTAAAAGGTAACTCACAATTAGCTCTTCAGTCAACCAAACTCTATGTCCTCTTTACTAATTGAAGAGGTGGAGTTTACTGATGGCTTCTCCAATTCCCTTTGATCTCAACCATACATCTCCATATCTCTGGGATTGATCTCAACCATTCATTTCATCCTTAAATCCTATATAATAAACCCTTCATACCATTTGAAGGATCCAGGATTTCAAGCTCTCATGTGCCATAACTCTGTCATTTTGGTTCTAGCATTCAAGTCATATTGCGATCACACACCCATTTCAATTAGCAAATTCTCAACGCTTCTCAAGTCATAAACATTGCCCACATCAATACTGAGCATCAAAAACAACATTTTGGAAGGAGTAGAGAGAGACAATAGAAGCTTCAAACACTTTGGGGTTTGCATTCATTTGTTTTCCTTTCATTGCTTGTACATTTTATTGGTTACATTTTAAGTTATTCATTATTGGTAGCTTTGTGTATTTGGTTTTATATCATTGCAAAACCGATGCTACTAACCCCCGCCTTTGGAAAGCTTGGGAACCACGAATCACAAAAAAGGAGGTGTACATTTACTTACCATTGTTTCTTCTTCAAGTACACCTCCTACTCCTCGGATAGCATTAACAAACTCTTTGATTCTGCTATTGTACTAAGTGATGTTTTCTCCTCTCATTCTTAGGTCATCAAACTTTCCTCTTAGACTTTCAGCCTTAGCTCTCAGCACATTGGTGTCTCCTCCATGTACTTTCTTGAGTTTGTCCCACATTTTCTTTGGAGTGGTGCATGATTTGACATCTTCAAATTCAACATCATACAATGAGGAATAAATTTATATCATCATAGAATTATGTTCATGTTTGTCTCTCAATTGATCAACAGTCAGAGGTCCTGTCGGTGCAGCATATTCAGTGTCCAAGTATTGTGTGACATCATTTCCAATACCTGATAGGTGGAGTCTTATCCTTCTTTTCCATGATGCAAAGTTGTCTTTGTTCAACTTAGGCACATCCCTTTTACTCATCTTGTGATCTTTATCTTGAGTCTTTAAACTCTCTTCCAAGCACACTAGCTCTGATACCAATTGTTAGAATAACTGAGAGGGGGGGGGTGAATCAGTGGCCTCAAAAATTAATCCAATAATCCAACCAAAACTTATATTAGAAATATAATACCTTCAGTTATCTTTGGTCCTATAATATGTATGCCTTTAAGTAATCTTATCAAATATATATTGCTTGGTGAGTATATTGTTTATCCGTTTTCTATCTTTTACCGAATAGCAGCAATTAAACTTAGTATTTACCGACCAATCCTGTTTTAGTAATGTGTAAAGAAAAATATCAAAGAAATGAACCATATACACATTTGACACATGGATTTTTAACATGGAAACCATGTTAAGGGAAAAACCACTTGGGACCGGTTAAGATCCAACCATGTTAAAGGTTACAAACACACTTTTAAGTGTGACCTTGTTAGAGGATTTAAAACTAATAGTTTATCATTTGACCTAGAATTCACTATGTTGTCAACATGAAAACCTTTTGATACTCTTGAGTATCTCAATACAATAAGGATGATTAAATCCCACTTGGTTAAGAGATTTTATGAATAAATGGTTAAACTGAAACAGTAAATGATTTGTTCAATAATACAACTTTAATTGCAGATTTTCAGATCTATTGTTAGTCCATAATACCTATCTGATCAATGTTTTCTTCAATTCCTTTGTTCTCCTTCTTTCTTCTTTCTTCTCGGTGAATTTTGTTGCTTCTCTGTTGCTCGGTGTCTACATAATTATTTGGCTCTATTCCTCAGCCTGTATGATCAGATTTGCATGAATAATTCTATCTTCACCAGAAATATATTCAACATTCCTCTATTCATAATGAATTACTTGTCTCTTTATATATACATGATTTCACCGTTTACATTCCTTGTCTTTCTTGTTCTTGATGTAGATTGCTTCTTGATTCGCAAATCTCACCATGCATTGCTTTAATCTTTAAAGCTTTGATTTATTTTTATTCCTTAGATTTCTCCTTGACAGCTGTGAATAAAACTAGCTTTAAATCTTTAGTTCAACTGGTCGATGAGAATAAAACAATCAATCAGTTGACTCTAATTATAGCTCCTGCCAACTAAGTGTTTTGTTGTTTCTTAACTCCAGTTGATTTCGGTCATCAACTCTTAGTTTTCTTGTTCATTGACTCCAGTTTTCCTTGGGCATCAGCTTCAATTCTTCTTAGTGACCACTTCAGTTATCCTTGGTATTGCGGTGCTCAGTATACACTGTGACTTCTCGGGGTTCTCTGTCCATCGGTGTGCACTGTCCGTCGGTGTTTACTGTCACTCGTTGTACACTGGCTTTTTATGTTTACTGATAACATAAACTTTATCTCTTTGGTTTCTTGAAGTCTATGACAATATGTATATGACCAATCATATTATATCAATTTGACATCAATGACAATACAATACAGTAACTGATTTAATGTCTTGCATTTACTTTCTGTAGCTCGATGATCATCAACTTATCATCTTCAAACATTCAATAAATTATAGTTCATCACCCCTTGTCCCCCAAGTTTGGAGACACGGATAGGCTAGAAATGCCACATAGTGAGGAGAAACATAATAGGATCTTAGATGTTATTTATATTTGATAATGAAAAAAGTGCTATTCATTTTTACGTCATATGAATCATACCACAATCAATGAATTCTTGAATTTTATATTTCAAATCATGAAATTCATTAGTCTTATGACCAAGAACTTGATGATACATATAAATGGAAGAATTGTCTCATTTGTGTTTACTATTTATCTATTTGTTCTTCAAAGGAAGAGTAATTAAGTTGGCATTGAAAAGATAAAAAAAATCCTCTCTTGGTGTGATGAGAAGTTAGGAGAAGAATTTATAGATTGATTAGACATATGAAAAGGTTGAAAAGCTAGAGTTTATTGGGAAAAGTGTGATGTAGATTTATCATAGGTTTTGATTCTTTGTTGCACACATCCTATACCATGCCCATCATGAAGGTTTGTAATATCAAAAGGATAAGGGTATATTTTGGGTGGGATAGAGTTTAAACTTAAAGATGCCCAATCAATATCTAGACGTGTATTAGAATAAGGGATTTGAATCTCAAATTCAAGGATTTTTTTTTACTACAGAAGGTCAGTGTGAAGTCTAAAGTTCCCAAATCATAATCTTGAAGAGTTGATAGTCCGCTTGTTAGTATCAGAGAAAGAGTTGAAGAAGGAGGTGGAGATTGCATATGAATAATTTTTTCTTGATTAGGATCCTTATGTGATAATGTTGAATTTGTACAATGGAGGACATCATTAATACTATCCTCAGTGTTATATGTGTATGGTATTGCATGATAATCAAGTTGTGTAGCACCTTTTGCAACAATCACTAGTTTTTTTGAGGGGTATCTTGAATGGTATTAGGTTCTTTATCCTCAAAATATTTATTTGGAAAATTTAGATCATCAAGGATATCATCCTCTATTTCTAAGCTATTTTCATTAAAAACTTTATAAGAAGGAAAACATAACTCAGTAATGCTTCATCTCTAGAGGGAAGATTATTGAAATGGATAAGAGTGGAAGCATCATTTAGGGAATTAGGAAGTATATCACCCTCTTCCTCCACAATATCATCCTCTTGCATCAAATTAATATCATGGGGAAGCTTCATATCAAGAGATTAATCATCATCATCCTCCAATGGTTTATCCCAAAGAGGGAGATCATTTAGAGAAGTGTTAAAAGTATGTTCTTTCATTAATATGTCCTCATGAGGGAGAGAAGCATTAAGAGAGGAATCATTGAGAGGTTAATAAAGGGGATTTTTGTATACCCTAAATCCTTCTATTACATTAGTCAAATTTTGGAAAATTGATAGTTTAGGAGGTGTAGAGGAAGAATTTGTAGAGATGAAGTCAAAGGAGTTCACACATCATATCAAAGGCTTCACTACAAAAAGGATCATCAAAGGCAGTAAAACTTTGTACAAGGAAATCAAACATTTTGCAATGAAATAAGATAATGTAATGAAACAAAACATAAAAGGACTAATCTAAACACAGATAAAAATGCATGAAAATAAATATTTTTGGATGTTTATTATTTTTAACAGGCAAATGCAATGCAATAATGAACTAGGTCTATGAAACCAATATGCAATTTTTTTTTTTCTTTTTTATCAATACATGCAAAAATTAAAACTAAATGCATAAAATGTAACAATGAAATGCATACAAGTCTGATTTAAACACCAAATTAGAAGTGGAAATGATATAATTTGGGTTCATTAAAATGTGCAGTGTGTAATGGGGATCACCTAAAAGCCTAGTTTTCCCCAATTCATTTGGAACATTGGAATACAAAACCACCTTAAGACAAATATGATCAAAGCAACTTGACAAGGAGGGTGTTAATGCAATATTTTACCTTTCATGGTTTCTATTCCTTTGTTTCTTATAATTTAGAAGGAAATAGATAAGACAATTTTTTTAGGTGAAAGACATTTAGCCTACTTATGTATTAATCTATAAAAGTTTACAAAATGTAAAAAATTGGTATTGATAGCTATGAATAGCCAGATATACCCATTCTAGAAATTTACAAAATTTAAAAGGAAAGGATCTCTGGATAGCTAAATATATCAATGCCAAGCTAGAACATAAGAAGACAGCATATTGTAGACACCCTAAAATGGACATACTTGCGACCTTACATTAAAACACTAATTTTTATTTATTAATTAATGGTTTTTTAATCATTAGTTAATCATCTATTTCTTCTAAATCCATTCCCCGAATCATTTTAACCATTTCCCCAAAATTAATTAAATAATTAATTTTATTTAATTAATTAATCTTCATTAATAAATTAAATTAAATTAAATTTCTAAAGTTTAAATTTAAATATTTAAACTTACTAATTAATTCTTCTAATTAAATTAATTTAATTTTACTCAATAATTCAATTCTAAATAAAAAAGAATTTAATTATCACATGTTTGAATACTTTAATTATAAAAATCAATTAAATATTTAAATAAATCCTTTCTCAAAGTTCAAAAAGGTAACTCATGATCAACTTATCAGTTAACTAAACATTACCTCTTCTCTCCAAGTTGAAGAGGTGGAGTTTATTGATTGCTTCTCAGTTAACTAAAACATTACCTCTTCTCTCCAAGTTGAAGAGGTGGAGTTTACAAGTTTCTCCTCAGTTAAACTAAAACATCACCCCTTCTCTCCAAGTTGAAGAGGTGGAGTTTACTTGTTGCTCCTCAGTTAACTAAAACATCACCTTTTCTCTCCTAGTTGAAGATGTGGAGTTTATTGATTACTTCTCCAGTTCTTTTTGATCTCAACCATTCATTCTCTGATCTTAGGGATCAATCTCAACCATTTAAATCATTTTCCATATTCTATATAATCAACCCTTCACAACCATTTGAAGGTCTAGGATTTCAAGATTTTGTGCACACTTACTCTGTAGGATTCTCGTACAAAGCATCAAAGAATTCTTGTGATCATAATCAATATCATTTTCTCAACACTCCCAAGTCATAGATGTTGCTGACACTAATATTGAGCACCACACACACAACGTTTTAGAAGGAGTAGAGACAAGCAATAGAAGCCTCGAGCATTGTGGTTTGCATTCGTTTCTTTTCCTCTATCTTTGCTTGTTATTTTATTGTTCATAGGTTCTGTTAGTACTGTCAAATTTTGGAAAAATTTGGAGTTACTAAGTAAAAAAATTTCTAAGGTGCAAAGTTATTGCCCCTAAAAACTTGCGGAGAAGGCTGATTTTGAATGCGTGCAAAAAGAGGCCTGATGATTTTTTGTGAAAAATAACTTGGGAGACATGTTCCTCACCTTTCATTTAGAAAATATAGTGGGTCTCAGCTCTTAGATTTCAGTTTTGATGTGTTTTGGGGATAGCCATTTGGAGGTCATTGCCCAAATCTGCATACTCTGCATGTTTTCATATTTTCCTAAGTGACCCACTTCAGAGGATTACATCTTGAGACCAGTTAATTTTCATGACATAAGGATTGTCTGAGGTATTGTAGACATGAAAGTGAAACTCTATGCCCATTTTCAGAACCCTGTGAGTTTGTTTGCACCGTTTGCCAAAATCATTCTATTTGCAATTAATTCTGACTCTCAAAGTGCCAAGTACAGAATTGCAGAATGACCTACTTTGAGGTATTATAGTGTGTACCTAGTTTCATGAAAATTTATGTGCTTGTTTCAATGTTATGCTCCAGTAATGTGTCTAGGCTAGTTTTCAAAGGTAGATTTGAGGGAACTTTATTCATTTTGGGTACATCAGCAAAAGGGTGTATGGTTATTTTTCAGTATTTCTTTCTTTGCAAATTTCAAATCCAAATTGCATGGAGAAGTCACTCAGATCATTTTTAGGGAGGAGTTGAAGCTGTAAGATAGGAAGGGATATCCATCAGTGTAATGTTAGCAATGGATCTACAAACTTGGGATTTGTTAAGGGATGTTCTAGATTCCAGGCAAAAGCCAATGCATTGGCGGCTATCAAGATTTTCCCCCACATTGTTGTTTTATCCTCCCTGCCTGCACTAAGATGCAGAACAAAATATCAGTGTTGTGTTGAGAGCTGCTCAATACTTCAGACACATGCACCCATATTTTAAAGTATTAAATGTCAATCAAAATGCATGGGGCGGTGACTAGCGTGTGAGTGTTTTAGCTAAATGCCACAAAGGCTTGGGATCTCATGGAATACTTTGATTGCTAAATGCACAAAGCAGATTTACAAATATCAAAGAAAATACAATAGAAAAGTCGCAAGTGTAAGATCAAATCCTACAACCTTTGCCACCTCTCCAAGCTACACATTATGTTTAATAAAACAAAAGAATGGATTCAAAAACTTTAAATAACATCTAATGCAAATGCATAGCAAGCTTGTGCAGTATGTGGCAAATGAAGGTAAAACAAAAACTTGTTAAAAACTTTGAATGCATAAAATGAAAAAAAATTGAACAAAGAAGTTGTGCAGCAATTCAGAGAGGAGCTTGCGCGATGGGTAGAGGCCATGGAGGGCCCAAAAAATGTTAAAAAAATAAAGAAAGAATGCAAGTGGAGGCTACGTAGAGTAAGGAAGGAGGTAGTCTTCAAAAACCTTCAAGAAAATGCATTAGAAGTTTAGAGCAAATGCATGTTTGGCGCGTGGAGTTAAAAGAAATGCCTGCGCAATCTTTTAAAGAAGGTTTCTGTTCAAAAAACAAAGCAAAATGCAATGTGGTAGGCCTATGTGAGGCATGAATGGAAGGTAAAACAAAAGGCTTTCAAATCCAAATGTAGTGCTGCGTTAAACATGAAGATGCCTACATAGTACAAAGGGAAATATCTGCAAGTGCATAAGAAGTGGCTGTGTGACATGTTAAATGAAGAGTTGTAGCATCATATCCCGCGCAGAGCGTAAAAGATGAAATAGAAGATTTGTTTTTAAAAATATAAAAATAAATGCAATGTGGTAAAGAACCCTATGCATGGTGATAAGGAGGCAACACATCATTTCAATGGAGACCCTACACAATATTTACAAAGGAGATAACACATGGAAGCCTACGCAGAGGAGTGAAACAAGAAGCTGCACAATCAATAAATTGGGCAATGAAGACCCAGCACAGAAGGTGAAATGAAGATTGTGCAACACTTAGAAGGTGTAAATTAAAGAAGTTTGTGCTATGGAAAGTAAGAAGAAAGGTTTGAAAACTTCAAAAGAGGTGTTACGTTGATCAGCCTGAAGACATTTAGTTTTTAATTGCAAATTTTTTTGGTATAATGTTGCGCAGGATGAAGACTTGGGAGATAAACACTTGTATGTATTATCCCACATTGGTGGGGTTTGGAACTTCTGAAGAGTTTTAATATGAAAACACTCACATTTTAATGTGAATAAGAAGCCAAGAGGCCTATTGGCGGGCCCCTTGGATGGAGGAATCAATGAGCTCATGGGCCCCATATTTTGAGCGCAAAAACACATAAGGCTTTAAAACATGTAGGAATTTAGTCCCACATTGATGTTGGGAAAGAACTTGGAGGTGTTTAAAACCAAAAGGCCAAACATAATGTATTCTAAGAAAGAGAAGGAGGCTCTCCACACACATGTAGGTGGTGCCTTGGGAAATGTGTCAATGACCAAAGAACACCTAATTTTATAGACAAGTGGCTCGTAGATGGCAGTGAGATGGCGGACACATGGCAGCTCATCAGGTAGTCATGGAGAAGTTGATTGTGCAGTCACAGAGTGGTTGTCATCTTGTTGCATAGTTGTAGAAGTACGAAGGATGGTGCATGAGTGAGTGACCGAGCCAATCGTACAGTCGCAAAGGCTTGGTGAGATAGTAGAAAATTCTCATGAGTGAGCGATCGAGCTCATCGCGCAGTCATTCAGGATTAGCGAGATGACAAAAAATGCTTGCGAGTGAGCGACCAAGCTTGTTGCGTAGTCGCTCAAGGTTGGCGAGATGACATAAAATGCTCGCGAGTGAGCGACTGAGCTCGTCGCACAGTCACTCAAGGTTTACGATTCAGGTCAGATTATGTGTGAGTAAGTGATCAAGGCTAGTGAAAAATAAAAGTGCAGAATAAATGAATAACTTAGAATAGGATATAATTTAAAGTGTAACACTTTGATTTATTCAAAATTTGCATAGTTTTCATAGTTTTGCAAATAATCTCAAATGAAAATTATGGGCAGCTCCTGGAGGCTAAATATGAAGTTTCATAAACCATTGAAAAGGTCTCAAGATGAGGATTTTGTTTTTACAATCCATTGGAGTGCAGATCAGATCAAATTTTGGCAGTTGAAGAAGAGAGAAGTTTCAGATATTTTGGGAGGAATTGACATATGTCAATGACTGAATTTGGTTTTCCAATTCTCTATATCTTCCTTCTTCTCAATTGTACATGGATGGTGAAATTAATGTTGTTGGTCAGTTTTCTGATTCTGAGTCTTGTCTTTGAGTTCTTTGTTTTGTAAATGTATTGAATCATATAGCAATTTAATGAAAAAAAATTGGAATCCCTTTTCAATACTTGTTGATGTCTTTGTGTCTGGTTTTGAAATCTTGTGTGTTAATTTGTAAGGCATTTTAATGCACTGGTTATAAGGTAGTTGTGAATTCATGTTTGAGTTTCTTTTAAGGAGAGAGTCAATCTTGAATACAAGTTTTGAGAATTCAAGGATCGCACATGAATCTGATGTCTGGGTATTGGAGTGAAAAGAGTGACTTGTAAGGCATTTCATTCAGGTTTTGTATGTTTGGAGTTAGAGGGTTTTCTAGGGATGTATGTTTATTTGACTTTGTTTCCCAATAGTTAAGGCACCGATCTTTGCTGGTTATGCACATCTCATCATCAATTCATAAAATCAAATCATTTTACCTTTCTATTTTAAGAGCTATGAATTATTTTTAGATCTAGTTTGATGGGCGAGATTCCATACCATGATTTACTAAAAGAAATGAATCCAATAGGTACACCCACCTGAGACTTTGAGCTCGAAGTGAAGGAGGATTGTTTGATCCTCGTTAATTAGTCTTTTCCTTGATAAAATCAGGGAAAAATAGCTGACAGGTTCATTCTTAGTAGTTTGATTAATTTACCCCATTGCAAATTGATGCTACTAACCCTCATAATTGAGCATGCAGAACAAAACCTATACATTTTGGTGAACCCAGCGTGAATCAAGCAACCCAATAATTTCTTGAAGATAGCAAACTAAATTTCCCAACCTCGGTCATACGACTGCAGTTTTATTTTTCTTAATTTTTTTGATGAACTTGTAATTTTTTAATTGACAGACTTTTGCCATAATTGATGAAAATTTTCCGCAATCGATTGGTTTAATGCCGCAATCAATTTGTGGGTTTTACAATCATTTTCTGTAGTAATCTATCTCTATTTCTAGTATTTTCCCACAATTGACCAATCTATTTTGCAATCACCAGAAGAATTTGCAATTGCCAGAAGATTACAATAATCGACTGAATATTACCACAAGTGACAACAGTTTATCGCAATCGCTTGCTAGAATTTCACATCTGACAGAATTGTTTCGCATCTTATGGAAGAATTTTGTAAATGCTCTCTTTTATTAGTTTATTAATCATATCTGATTTGTTTCTCAATTTTTGTGCAGGAATGATAAAATGACATATGGCCAAAAGGATAATCAGATGAACCTTGGGTTCTAGATCACTAAGAGAAGCCATAAGAAGAACTACTAATTATCGCATGCAACAAAGGGCAATCTCCGCAATCACAATGGGTGATCAAAGTAAATCTTTTTGTAGGTATCTAGATTATCTCAAGCATTTTGTAGCCAAGTACAAGGTTACCATTAGCCTCAACAGTCTTAAAAATCATGGAGTTGTTAAATATTATTCATTTGATTCACAGAAGGTTTTCGATACTAATCACTTTTTTACAGCTTGTGGCGTGGAAACAGTTTAACAAAGAAACCTAAAATCAATTCATTTCTCTTTTTGGTGCTTAAAAAGAAAAGTGTATGCAAACATCACAATCTCACTTTTCCAATTTGGTGCTTAAAATTGACATGGTGGTTAACAACTGAACCAAGGTAAAAAAAATCTTTGAATTTGGTGCATTAAAATTGGACAAGTAATATTGATCTACTTTGGGCTTAAAAATGAACACACATGCATGTAGGGATGATAGCTTAGTTCACACTTGAAATTTTGATAATAAATCGATTAACCTTGTGTCTTGAGTCATTGGTGCACTTGCACAAATCTGTTAGATTAAAAACCTTTATACTTTTTTATAAATGTCTGTCTAGGGAAAGTGTTTCTTCCTCAGAGGATGACCTGAAATCGGTAATCCTTCTGATCGGTATATAAACAAGATGTGAGACAAAGCTCTGTTTTATATATATCCAAGCTCAAGCAAGGTGTGTTGATGATAGCCTGGATTGGGTGAAGTACCCCTAAGTAGCCATCATGGTCAACTAGGCTCTAAAGTGACTCACACTGGTACAAACTAATTGGATAGACTCCGCAGACCCTATTACAACCCATTAATTAGAGACCTACCTATTTCACCTCTGAATAATTGTCTTATTATAGTGCAAGGGGTTACAAAATTTCCCCCCAAGATTCCCAACATATGTGTTACAAGATATTGTGTTGATGATAGAGATCTTCATTAACACGAAAACAATATCTAGCAACAACAAAAACATGGGCACCTACGTCATGGATCTTTGTGTCCTAGTAGCATGATGATTGTTGTGAGAGACAAAAAACATCAAATCATTGGGCCTATGATATTGCATCTTGAAGCCAATTGACCTAGATTAATCTGAATATCTTTGTTTTGACCACGTGAAAACATTGAAACTTGCAAAATTTGTAGAACATACACATTTCATTCATGGATCTTGAAAACACTGTGTCTACTGTGCTTGCTTGTATGATCAGTTTTCAAAACGCAAAAAAAACATTAAAAACTATCAAAATGAGTCAAATGTGTTTGTGTTCTAGTGTGTCAACCAAAATTTGTTCCAGAATCACATCATTGTTCCAGAGAAATCATTTTTTATCAGACAGATTCCCAATTGCAATCATTTTCAAAACTATTGCACTTTTTTGCAATTGACAAAAGTTTTCTACAGTTGGCAGGATTATACCATAATCAAGCCCTTAATTGCCACAATTGATACTTTAATTTCCATAATCAGTGAAAATTTACCACAATTGACCTAACATTCCACCAGAATTGGTGGAAGTTTTTCGCAATCGACCTATCAACCTGTGCATTTATTCTATTAGCAAATTTGGATTCCTCTATCAGCACTCTAAATTTTTATCAGTCTAAAAACCTTGGAAAATATTCCCCATTTTGTGTGAAAGATAAGTGTACACATCCCAGGAAATAATGAATAATTTGTATGAATCTCAAAACATCTAAGATCATCCCTCTTTGACAGTTTGGCTATTGTTTACCATTGATAGTTCAAAAGTTCTAACCAGATTATCTTGATCCTGTTATCTCAACTTCATCAATATCTATCAATGAATTTTCCTCATCTAAGGCACGAGTTAGAATCAATATCTTACATCACCAATCTATGAGATCAAGAGAAGTCAAAATCTGTCCCTAGAATTACCCTTGTCAAACATAACTCAGACTCTCCTCGAGATGTTATCTTTTTTTTTTGCTTTATATCACTTATTTTAGTTCAAAAATTGGATAACACCATGTCTCTTACACCCTATGGAGGACCTTATACTAGTTCAAATGCTAGAACCCAACCTGATAAATCTTATATTAACCAATTTCCCACGTGGGAAAAAGAGCAAGAGGATGACCCATTTAGAAATATTGATCTGTATCTTTACATTGAAAATATGCATCTTATTCATCATGGTCCCCATATACCAACCATGTTTCAAGATGTCATAGGGGAAGAGCTCAAATAAATAGAGAAAGATGCCTATTCCGCACAAGTAGTTGATGTTGTTGTGGAGACAAACCCCGAAAGATTTCTAGCCATGTTGATTAAAAAGGGAGTCAAACTCCCAGCTAGATTTAATGTGTGAAAAATATGGCCTAAAAACCCACTAGTAGGACAAATCACAACTCAAACCTCTCAAATAGATCCTATGATATCTCAAATTTTGTCTCTTCCATCATCAACAAAAATGACATAAACACAGACTATGTCAAACCAAACTAGCTCTGCCAATCAAGCTAGTACATCATCCACCCAAAACATGATGGGCTCCCAATTGAGTGCACCCTTGGTCACTAATTTAACTCAAGCATCAACCTCGTGGCCTTTTACAACAAGCACTCATTTTGTGTCATCAATTCCACAAAGTAGCAATAACCCATTTGCGACTACTCAGACACTGCAGTCTATCCCTGCTAGCTTTGGGCTCAATACTTTGCTCCCACATGGGTCAATCTCCATGGGTCTCAAATTCAGTCAAAATCCACCAAAGGCTACACCTTTATTCCTATAGGGATCCCAACAACAACAAAAACAACAATATTGGACCAATCAAATTCCCCATTATCAAAATCACACACTGGGGAATCAATACCAAGTCCCAAGGACTAGATCATATGTCACAACACAAGGGACACATAGGAAAAGTCTTATACCTACCATGACACAAAGATTCAATGTCAGGAATGCTCCCCAATCTCAAACATACATGTTGATACAACAAGTGCAAGGTCTACAAACACAAATGATGGACATGCCAAATCAGGGGCAAACCAAGTCTTACACAATATAGGACTTGTACTCATTCCCATTTGATCACTCATTGCACATGTCTCCATTTCCCACTCAATTCTTGGTGCCCAAATTTGGCAAATACAGAGGCAATACCAACCCTGTAGAGAATATCAGAGATTTAATTGCTAGCTTCATTGAGGTTGTACATGATGAAACTTACCAAATGTGACTGTTTCCATGGATTCTAGCTGGACTAGAAATGGAATGGTTTTCACACCTACCCCATGACATTCAGTCTTGGGGAGAATTGGCCAAAAAATTTATTGCTCACTTCCATCATAACATTGGATGCAAGGTTAGCATCAAGGACCTCTGTGACATTAAGCAAAAATATGGTGAATCCTTTGTCAAATTCTTACAAATTTAGAGGAACACTGCAAACATAATAACATATGATAAGACCAAACAAGACCTAATTTTCATGTTCATTGACAATGTGATCCCAGATATGTCATTCACAACAGAATTGAAGCTCGCTCCAAATTTCAAGAAACTCGATGAATAAGGAGTTCGATGTGAGAAAAACTTGGTCAAGAGAGGAATCCTTGCAGACCCTACCCAAATGAACATGAACAAAAATGCAATCGATAAAGCCAAATGGTGTAATAAGAACAAGAATGTCACCATTGATGGTGTCATTGATGTCAAAATAGTCAACTATGCTCAACCCAAGGTTTCACTACAAGGAGCACCCATGACAAATTAGAAACCCATGGTGCACACTTAGCAGGTGAATCCTAAAAATCAAACACCCGCTGTTCAAGTAGCAGCTGTGTCCAATAACCAACCCAATGCACAATGCCCACAAAGGTTTTCATTTCCTAAACGTGACTACACACCATTAGGAGATTCAATAGAGTCAGCTTTGAAAAAGATGATTCAAACCAATAATATCACTCTACCCAAAATCAGAGAATACAAACATGGTGCTGTGAAACCCAAGTGATGGAATGATAATGAATTTCGTGAATATCATCAGGTAAAAGGACATAAGACACCCAATTTATACCGATTGAAAAATTCCGTAAAAGATCTAATTGACCAAGGGATTATCAATGTCAAAAATACCCAATCCAAGGGTTCAATTGATCACACAATCTTCAATGATACATTCAATAATAATAACATAGGGAAAGCCTCCGCATTTGGTGGACAGTCTAAGAAAGTGAACTATACCTATACGACCTCTGATAGCACCACAAATTACATTAATCCTTTAGATAGCTGAGTTTCTATGATTACTATAAGAGATCCCAATGCAAAATCCGTTGTCACAACACAATGTTCTAAGGTTGTTTTGCAAGGAATTCCTTTCACTTCAACTACACTGGCTAATCCTACAAAGCCTCCAATCCCCAAACCATTCTAGTAGATTAGCTAAAGTTCACACCTTCCCATATCTCTATGTTTGACATATTGTGCATATCCCCGCAGCATAAGCAAGCTCTAGATCAAGCCCTTCAAAATGTAGTTGTCCCACGGGACATAACTCAAGAGAATTTCCAAACCATGGTAAATTATAATCACTTCCAAAAAGAATGCTACATTCACATACCATGAAATGCCACTGCACAAGCCTCTTCATAATGATCCTTGTATCTGTTTATCCAAGTTCACAAACACACAATCCAAAGAGTCTATTAGTTCTTTTTCTTGTTGATCTTTGTATACCTACGGCTCAGGTATGTTCCTCTATAGACCCATGCACTGATTCAACAAGGAGAAGTAACATTCAACAAGGTCCTAAAAAATTCTACACTTTGAGCTCCATAGACTCAGGTGGGCACTACCTATCTTCTGCCCTCAAACTATAATAATTCATAAGCAGGCATGAATGGTGGATGTAGTATAAAACAATTAAATGGTAACATTTTTATAAAATTGGAAGAGAACCATAAATATAACATATCAGACCAGTGCCCTATCCTATGGGTATGGAATCACTTTAAATGCCAAGACTCTTAAAAATAACATACATCAAATGTAAATCATGCAAATGATCACTGAACTTGACTATGCCTTACATAATCAATTCACATTTCCTAGAAGCAGATGTAATTATCCACTTTACTTCAATTCTTTACTCACTGAAATTGTTTAAGGATGTTTAATTATCTCTAAAAGAATCCCTAGAGCAATTAGACCCTCTTCCTTACAAAGTGATGGATTTAAATTCCTTAACAAGCAACCCACATGAGCACAAGAAACCAAAATGAAGATGTTACAGTTCAATATGAATTCACAAAATGCAAGGAAATACAGACAAATATTATTGATAAAACATCTAAGCATGAAAAATCAGAGCCAAAAGATGACTGATATTCTTGGTTTAACATACAGAGCTTAAAATCCTTGTTGTGGCATAAAATTCCCATATTTTACAATAATACAAAAAACCCTAGATATGCCCCAACTAAAACTACAAGTCTGGACTTCCTTAGGGCACAAGGAAACCCTAAAAAATAACCACTGCCACTCAGGAAACAAGCCAACATTAATCCAGATAAAGACAAGGAAGAAACAAAGGTTAAAATATTGCAGAATCTAATAAAAAACCCTGAGTCGCCGCCAAGAAACATTAATGAGGCTCAAAAATATCAATAAATTAGTCAATTAGGCACCCTACGGTCTCAATAAATTGATCCAAAAGATCATATTGCACACATTAATGCCTTTGCAACCCAGAAAGCAGTGCCATAGTAAAAAAACCCTGAGAAACAAATTTAAAATTCAAATATCTGATTACAACGGCTAATGGTGGTGCAGAACAAAGCATCGAAGACTGAGATTCAAATCTTGATCAACTTTAAAAGTGATTTGTCGATCTTCCTTTAATTACCGAGGATGGAAATCTAATCTTCCAGATGTCACACATGTGCAATGGCTCAAAGACTAGATCACACACAACTTTTCCATAAGGCTTTACACCCACCATCAGATCCTCTCAAACTTTCTATTTCTTTAACTGCCTCAGCAACCCGTAGGATTAGGTCGTCAGAAATGCAACGCATCAAGATGGCACAATGCCTTGAAGGCTAATCTCTTCACATCTCTAGTTTAAGGCTTTGCGCTGACTCTTAGGTCTGATTTAACTTGACTAAAACCTACCTAACCACCTCTTTACTGACCGCAGGTCCCACCTCCTAGATAGGACACGTGTCAAGAAAGCGCAATACCTCAAAGAGTAATCTTTGATCATCTTCAAATTAAGGTAATGTGTCAGCCGTTGGATCAACAGAAAAGTGTTCAAACTTTACCTTGTCCTAAGCTCCGACCACTTTACACATGGTGATCAGGCATGATGCCTTGATCAATCTATCATGCATCTCATCTTTAAGGCTTCATTCCAACCACAAGATATTCTAAGACTTGACCGATCGATAAACAACCGCATATAGGCCCAAGACTTGACAACTTTCTATGTGTTGACACGACGTGGTTCCTTAAAGGGTATATCAAGCTACATTTCATGTTTAAGGAAAAATACCCACCATAGATCTTCATGAATTTGAACTTCCTTTAATTCTTTACCTTTGTGCAGACCCGGTCCCGCCATCTGACATGTTTCAGCTAGGCACATTTCCATGATGAGTAAAAAGGCACCATCCTCATTGCTAAGGGAATGCACCTGACATTGGATTAAAATAGAATAGAATGGGAGATGAAAAGGTAAAATTTTACTCAGGGACATTAGAGCTTACGAAAATAAAGCAAAAATAATTCATCCCCCCGCTGAGACTTAGGAAAAATAAAAAAGGAATGACCCTGCTCGGACATGAAACAAAAAGGCACATGGATTAAAAATATTTTAAGTGACCCAAAAGGTAAGTTCATTTTATAACGTGAGCCAGAAACATTGGGACTTTTCCACCAATGACTAGAAATTTGAAAGAAAGGCCTAAGGAGATAGAAATACCTAGCAGGGTTTTCATCATTTAGACCAGATTTTCTTCAAGATTTTAACAGTGCTAACAGAATCCTCATTAATGTCAGGGTTGGGTTAAACATATGTACTCTGAAAATGATAAAACACTTGGGCTATTCTGAATCTAGAATTGATATCACCAGGAGGATAAATATTAAGTCATATGACGAGGAGGAAAGATCATCGAAAGGTAGCCTCAAGCTACCAATCAGGATAGGCCCAGTCATTAAGAAAACCTCATTTCAAATCCTAGACCTAGCTTTGGGATATAACATATTATTGGGAAGGTTGTGGATACATGAGATGCAAGGAATCCCTTCAATTTATCACCAGTGCATAAATTTCACATACCAAGGGGCAAAGATAATCATTGAACAAGATCCAAAACAATTCTAATACTGCAACACCATAAGAATCAGTACATATAATCAAGTGCCTTCAAATCAAGAAGCAAGCATTCCTTATGCCTCTAATTCTATTCCTAAAGAAATACCAAGAAAGATGGGGAAGATATCAATAGAGGAAAAAGGGTGTGGTGAGTATAGCTATGAAGAAGCTTTTACCATCACTAACATGCCTCAAAATCCTAGATCATATGGCATGCCCCGACCGAAGGAAACACATGAAAATATGGAACCAGTTCTATTCAAATGTCCACCAACCACATTTTTCAAATGTGGGGACATAGCTAAAGAAAACCCTTTGATCTGAACATCAACACTTGGTTGTACAAAGACTCTCAAGAGACACCTCAAGCACATATACCTCTGTCACAATATGGAGTTGGTTTTACTATGCTGCAAAAATTTGGAAATGATGGTAAGATTGGCCTAGGGGAAAGACAACAAGGCTTAATGGGATGTCTTTACCACCAACCCAAAGAAACAAAAGAGGGTTAGGCTATGGAAAAAATACAACCAGTACTACCATCCAAGATATACCCATATACCAAGAACAAATTGCAGGATTAAACTGGGGAAAAAATCCAAAACATGCCCTAATCAGTAGCATACTCCAATGGTTATTGCCATCGGAAGTGGAACCCTCTTATTCCCAATTGAATCTTAATCAGACTATCTAGGATAATGAAAAAAGTGAGAAATCTAATGAGTGTTCTAGCATGGAAAATTCCCACGAGTATGAGTGGTTATCCCTCCATAATTTTGAGTCACCCATCCCAAACTATTCCCCTCAACCCATCAGTACTATACACCTTGAAGAAATGTTTGACCAAATGACCATAGAAGACCAACCCTGTATTGATAAACATATTGATGTCAATTCCTTAAGTGGTGTGTCCACGTCTCATTCCTAGTTTTTCAAAACTATCACCGTAGTCTCGTTCACCCAAGTAGAGTCATCCCCCCACGCGGACCTTTGGCTTGTCTACCATGAACTGGTAGAATGAGGCCAACAAGGAGAACCTAACATAGATCTTTTTGAGAATAATGAAGCCATAGAAGACTTCATGGGACTCCAATAAGACATACCATCAGGAGACCATAAAGAAGGCTTCTCCTTTAACCTAGAAAAATCAACACACTTTTGGGAGGAGGATCCTCTTTCTAGTCATAAAATCAAAATCAAAAGAAAAAAAATAACATTCAGTAAGTGAAAATTGCAAGGCCATTTCTGACCATAAAAATGAGAAAAATAAAAAGGACATATTTTCTAGTGAAAACCTCTCTGAGGTGCCAGAGGATGGAAAGCTGGAACTCCTCCCCTTAACCGAAGAACATTCAATGTTACTAGCAAAATAAACATAGGAAGTCAATATAGGGGATGTGAAGGACCCTAAACATATCTATCTGGCTGAATCTCTTACACTAGAGGAAAGAGAACGATTCATTAGTTTCTTCAAGAAAAGACAAATCAACTTCGCATGGTCTTACATAGACATGCCAAGTTTATATCTGGAGCTAGTGCTACATCATATACCATTGTTACCAAATGCAAAATCTGTTAAACAAAGATTGAAAGATGCATCTGTACAACACTTTACTTGTCAATCCAAAATTGAAGAAACTCCTAGATGAAAGCTTCATAAGACCAATTCCATATGCGGAATGGATATCTAATCTAGTTCCAGTAACCCAACACAATGGTCAGATCTGTATATGCACAGATTTTAGAGATTTGAACAAGGATTTTCCCAAGGATGATTTTCCTTTGCCAAATATTGACATGATAGTTGAACTAACAATAGGGAACCAAATGTTATCACTCGTGGACAAATTCTCTGGATATAACCAAATCAGGATTGCACCAAGGACCAGCACAATACAACATTCACATGCACGTGGGGAACTTACTGTTGGAATGTGATGCCTTTTGGCCTAAAAAATGTAGGTGCAACTTATCAAAGGTCAATGACCACAATCTTTCGTGATCTAATTCATAAAACAATAGAAGATTATGTCGATGACATACTAGCCAAGTCAATGCTCAGGGAAAATCAACTACAAGTTTTGGGTCCAATATTTGATTGAATGCAAGAGTACAAGGTCTAACTCAATCCAAAGAAGTGTGCATTTGGAGTTACTACTGGAAATCTCCTTGGATTCATTGTATCACACAACGGCATTTAAGTAGACCCAGAAAAGGTCAATACCATCCTTGACATGCCACTACCAACCAATCTGAGGCAACTACAAGGTCTACAAGGCAAACTTCAATCTATTAGGTGATTCATCGCCCAATCGGAAGACAAGTGTCACCCATTCCAACACCTATTTCATAAAGATGTGATCTTCATATGGACAAAACAATGTGAGCAAGCATTTCAAACTTTCAAGGATTAACAATTGAAGTCTCCTATATTGGTGCCACCCATTCAACGTAGGACACTCCTCTTATATATCTCAGTAATAGAGTCAGCACTAGGTATTCTCTTGGCACAACATGATGACCAAGGAAAGGAAAGATCTATTTACTACCTCAACAAAACATTAGTGGGATATGAGCTAAATTAATCAACAATTGAAAATTCATGTCTCGCAGATGTCTTTTCTTCCCAAAAGTTAAGACATTACATGTCGAGTCATCAAACAAAGCTAATAACACACATATATCCATTGAATTACTTATTGAGTAAAGAAACATTAATAGGTCAACTTTCCAAATGGTTCATGATCTTAAGTGAATTTTACATAGATTATGCAGATCAAAATTCTATCAAAGGGCAAGTAATTGCAGACCAACTAGCAGATGCACCAATACAAGATCATCATCCTATAGTGTGTGACTTTACAGATGAGTCCATTCTCACAATACAACTGAAAATAGAGGTTTGGAAACTATTCTTTGATGGGTCATATACAAACCATGGTGCAGGATCCAGGATGATACTCATTACTCCAAATAATGATGCAGTTCATAAGTCTTTTTGATTCAACTTTCCATGCACAAACATCATAGAATATTATGAAGCTTTAGTCATTGGATTGAAGACAACTATACAATGGAGGATAAAGAACCTACAAGTGTAACCACCCTAATTTGGTCTGCTCTTACCATAGACCCTATTTTCTCTAAGTGTGATCATACCCATAATTATGTCAAAACTATTCTTTAATTAATTGGCATAATTCATTTAAATCAAATTTAATCTCCTAAATGATCTTATCACTAAATTACATTAATTTCCTTAGCCAGTTAAACCAAATCAAATCAATTAAATAAAAAAAAAAAAATACATGGCTAAGGTAATTAATCAAAAAGGAATTAAATAAATCCTAATTACAACTCCTCATTTGCAAAAGGGAAATTCAATTCCCTAGCCAATGAGAGTTAAATCACTTGGATCACCTCACATGGATCACCAAAGATTCAATCTCCACCTCTCTTCAACTTTCAATCATAACCTCTCATTGCTCAAATTATTCTATAAATGAGATGAATTTTGAGCTCAATGGGCCCCTAATTTTAGAGTTCATTTGCAAACCTATGTTTCTCATATTCTTAGAGATTTCTTATTGAATTTTAGCTCTAACATTTAGCATTGTTATAATCTTCCAATTGGATCTCTAAAATGAAGTTTGATTGAGTATTTTAGCTTGCATTTAGATTAAATCTTCCATTTTAAGCATGATGTTGTCACTGATTTATGCATAATCTGGGGGAAATTATAGCATATTTCATACTCTTCTTAGATAGGGAGCAATTTGTCGATTTTGGTGATATATATGTGCTTTTCCTTTGATATCTCATGTTATTTCACTAATGCAATGACATATTTAAGTGTTGTTTTGCAGCTAGTAGATCCACAAAATACACACACATTTTTGGCACCCACTGTGGGGCAGATCCTCAGATTTTACCTCATTTTATTATCATTTTCGGCTGATTTTGGTTCTCTATTTCTAGGTCCAGAGTCACCTTTTGTTGATCCAGGCTCACATTCGGGAAAGGGCCTCGCATACAAGAAATCAAATCATATACTGGGTTTCTAAACTCACTTCTGGTCAATCTTTTATCGTATATGGTAAAGGATTGTATCTCGTAAGACTTTGTATTGCCTTTTGTGCAAAGAATCGCATTCAGGAAAGGGCCACACATACAGGATATCTAGGCTCGCATCTAGGAAAGGAAATCACATCTAGTTATTTGATTTGGAAATTAAAATGTCTAACCACTAATCTTGTGGCCTTATCTATTTTCGTCCTTTAAATAACTTAACTATTGATTGCAGGTTGTTGTCAGAGCCTTTTTTCTCAAAAAAGTGGAAAGTAACTACTAATTTGTGGTTTGCAAGTTGTAGAATTGTTCAATTTGATTTCATTTTTTCAAAGCTTTAAAACTAATTACATTTTTCAATCGCTTACTAAATTGACTAGAGGATTATGATCTTTTCCTTTAAGGAAAATCAGAAACTCAAAAGTCAATTTAAGATTTGATAGGAATTTGGGGAAATTTTGAAGAAGGAAAACTCACATTGTATAATTATTTTTGGCATTTTAATTGAACAATCAAATCATTAAATCTTGTGGTTAAATGAACAAGCACATTGTATAATTCTTTTGGGAAAGTAATTGAACACTCAAAGCATTAAATCTTGTAGAAAAATTGAACAAAGCAAATTCATTGTCAAAATTTTGGGAAAAGTAAATGAACAAGCAAATCACCTAATTTGGGGAAATTGAACAACACAAATTTTCTTTTCAAATTCTTTGTGATTTCTTAAAATAGGAACTTAAATTTGAACTTAAGCTTACTACTTAGTCTCGCTAGAGGATTTTCTCTTCTTTCCAAGTGGAGGAATCAAAGACTCGCCATGGGAGATTGATTTTTGAGTGAAGTAGTTTGAGGAAATGAACTTGTTTGGTGTGTTTGTGGGAGAAAACGGCATGGAATAGGAGGGTATGATCTTCTTCTTTTGAAGAATCAAAATTCTAGACTCCTAATCTCGCCAATCCTTTTCATTGCTTTCAAAATCATTAGAGGGTCTGCCGGTTGAGGAGAAAATATTCCGGGATGACCCAAGTGAGGAAAGGTTTATGCCAACCCTTCCAACTCACTATAATAAATATTCTTCCTTGTAGGCCAAATCCTTGAAAGATGTAGTTTGTTTTGTTCTTGTAATTTCAACATCATTCCTTGAACATTCTTGAGTGTGTGTAGAGCGGAGCCGCTTTAATATTTCTTGCAAGACTACACACATTTGAGTACTCATAGTGCTATATGCCTCAAATTTTCCTTGTGAAATTATATGGGAGATGATTGTGAACAGATGCCCCAACATAATAACCACTTGTCGTCAAACAAACCTGATTGATCTCCGAAAGGGTGATAATCTTTGTGCAAGGAAAAGAGTAATTACCCCAAGATACTCATCATTTCGTGCCCTCACTTGTTTTTGGAGTCAGATAATATGACATCATGACTGGATCCATGGTGTGCTTGGTGATGGCTGTATTTTGATTATCATGTGAGTGTGTACCTGAGTCTACAAGCAAAGATTTGCATTCTATACTTAGAAACTAGGGAATAAGGAAAGTGTTTGATTACCCTTAACAAAAGAACATTGCTTGATGTGTCCAAAAGAATCACTAAAAAGATAACTCCAAAAAAAAGAAATAACTTTCATTCCTTGACATACATGTTGTTTACAAATCATTGGAAAGTATCAGAAAACCCCTGCTGTAAAACAAATTTCACACATTTCAAGACAAAATTTGACAAAATTCTCAAAACCATCAGAAGCTCATTTTTGGTCAGTCTTAGCTCACACCTAGTTGCACTTTCTCATGACCAGGGTATTTCATCACTTCTGGTCATTCCTGGTTTGAAAAAAGGACACTTTCTCGCATCCAAGGAATCAAATCTTGCATCTGGTAAAGCACAAGCTCGCATCTAGCAAATCAAGCCTCACATTTAGGGAGTCACATTTAGGATAGTGGGCCCTTACACAAGTGTGTCTCAGATAAATTTAGTACTTTTGGATACCTTTTTGGCTCTTCAGTCTGGTCCTATTGTTTTTTCTGGTCCACCTATTGTTGTTTCACAACTTTCTTAGGAGTCTACCTTGCATGTCCTCTTGGACTCTCATAATTGGTCTCAAAATGTGTGGTCTTTTCATAAATCAAAACCTCTTGATTCTCAGCTCACTATCATGGCATTCTAACCCTTTGACATTGAATTCATTCACTTTCACCCAACACAAACAAACTTCTACTTGGACACACTTACTTGGACAATTTGAGACTCTATTTGACACAATTGGAAAACTTTGACAAATTTGAGATCCAACTTTCATGGTTAATACAAGACACAACAAGTATCTTGCTGAAGAATCAGAAGTACCTCCTGTATTACTACAATATCATCAAGGAGAGACATCTCATAATCCCCTCTTCAATCAAGACTCACCCGCAAATGGAGCTCCCCATCAAGAATGGAGTAGAGCTTTTGAGGAATATAACAATGGACAAAACCAAAAAGATCAAGACAGCAATAGCAAAGAAGAACTACATATCAACCATCCTTTGTTTGACTCGGATAGTGATGGATATTTACCTGAGTAAGAGTACAACAAACTCAGACAAAGTAGAAAATTCCAAAGGACATTGGAAAGAATCATTGGTGAAGACAAGGAGAAGTACTTTGTACATCTAGCATCTCTTGGAGTCAAACTCCCTAAAGATTATGATGTTGAGAGACTAAAAGAGAAAGAGGAACCAACATCTATTTCTATTCTCACCAAACATTTGACCTTAATGCAAGCCGAACTTGCAACACTCAAGCAAGAAAAGGTCAAACCAACAAAAAAATACTCTTTGGACCACATATGTCCATTTCCTTTTGATAAGAGTATCAACATGGTTCCATTTCCTCACAACATGTAAAGACCCAAATATTATAAGTACATGGGGGAAACTAATCCACATGACCATGTGAGAGAGTTTTGTGCTCTAAGCATTGAGTACATGCATGAACCTACATACCTAATGAGGTTGTTTCTGGGAAGTTTAGGAAGAAATGTTATGGAGTGGTTCTCCAAACTCACACCAAGTGTGAAGTCTTTTGAGGAGTTAATTCAAAGTTTTGTCCAACATTACTCCTACAATATACAACATAACGTAACCATGATGGACCTATGTAACACAAAGAAATGAGCTGGTGAATCCTTTACACACTTTTTACAAAGGTGGAGGAAAATCTTTACTAGGTACTCAAGAGAAATACCCAAATCAAAAAAGATGGAAATATTTATTAACAACTTGGTACCCGAAATGAACTATGCATTGCAAATGCAAGATTCACCAAGCTTTGATAGGATTATCAAGAATGCCATTTGTGCTGAAGATGTCATGATTAAGAAAGGAGAAATCACACTCCAAAGTGATAACAAATCTACCAAATACAAAAACAAGCCTAAAAGGTGGAAACAAAACAAGAATGTTGTTAATGATGGAGTGGTAGATGCATCCAATGCTAATCCTAAACCAGTAGTGTTCAATCTAACAAACAGCTTACAAGCCAACAAAGAAGCTAAGGTAACAACTACAATACCAAGAGAAAATAACGAGAATAACAAGAGCAAACCATGGACTAGACCTCAAAGAACATTTACTCCATTGGGAGAACCTCTTGAGATAGTTTTCAAAACACTCTTGGATAATAAAGTCCTCACAATTCATAATTCAAAACCATGGGAACTAGAAGTTAAACCAAGATGGTGGGATGACAATTCTTATTGTGTCTTTCATAAAAACAAGGGACATAAGACTAATAACTTTGTTAATCTTAAACATGTTATACAAGACCTTATTGAAGGAGGAAAAATCAAAGTGGAAGGACATACCACTAATGAAGACCATACGACATTTAATAAACCATTCCCTAACTACGAAAAAGGGGAAGCTTCTAAAGGGAAAGGAAATGAAGTAAATTATACCTACTCTAATAACGACAATGTGATCAACATGTTGGACATTGAATGGAAATCAATCAATGTGATCACTATTAAATGTGATAAAGATACATCAATACAATCAAACATGGTGACTCAAATCCAAGCACAAGTCATGATCAAAGGAGCACAATCCTCATCCAAACAAGCGGCATCTTCCAAAACACCAGTTGTCACAATTCCAAAACTAGCAACAGCTAGACAAATAGTTATAATCCCATCTGCAAACTATAACTTGGTAGATCAACTACAAAGAACCTTAGCTCAAATTTCTATATTTGAGATACTAAATATCTCCTCAGTGCATAGGGAAGTTCTTGAACAAGCCCTAAATTCTTCCAATGTTCCAAAAGACATTGATGTAGACAAGTTACAGGCAATGGTTAATCATATCTCAGCTCCACATTACCTCTCTTTTTCAGAAGAAGATTACAAATCATTGACTCATCCACATAACCAACCCCTACACATTGAAGTCTTGATTCACAAATCTTGTATCAGATGTGTATTGATAGATGGAGGCACAAGGTTGAACATATGCACTCTCAATCTAATAAAGAAGTTAGGAATTTTAGAACAAACCATTGAATCAAGGAGTAAGATAACTATCAAAGCTTACGATGAAGAAGAAAGATCATCCAAAGGACTCATTGTTCTACCAATCAAAATAGGACCAATTTAATGAAACATGATCTATCAAGTTCTTGATCTACCATTGGCCTATATCAGTTTACTAGGGAGAGCTTGGATACATGAAATGCAAGTAGTGCCATCTACGTACCACCAATGCATCAAATTCTCACATAATGGGGTGGAAGTAACAATTCTTGAAGATCAGAGCTATACTTGCAAAAATGTCAAAGCAGATAGTATGGTTCCTCATAATAAGGAGTCCCAAAAGAATCTGTACCTAAAACATCTAAAGACATGATGATGAGGAGCTTTAGAAAGACACTAAAACTTGAAGAAACCAGTATGGGAGAATACAAGTTAGACATGACCCCATCATTAACAAAACTTCTTGTGTCTCCAAGATCTTATGGGAAACCTTCCTCATCTTTCACACCTACAGCATCAAAAGAACAAGACATTCATAAAGCAACTAGTATGGTTAGAGCCTCTACTTCTCAAGAGGATGAAAAAGAAGATAAAGTAGTCTTGGATTGGCTTTACAAAGGAGAACCAAAATAAAATGAGGTAAAACATGTAGAGATATACCCAGAAAAGTATGGTAAAGGATATGACCTTCTCAAATAGATGGGATATAAAGGGAAGGGACCTTTAGGAGATAAAGGAAAATGACTTATTAAACCTATACACATGGAATTCAGAAACACCAAAGACAAAGCAGGATTAGGTTTCAATAACAATTCTAAAAACCCTACTTCAAGAGATGGTCCAATCTTTGATGAAGGAAGTGATGATTAAGAAGAAGAAACAACACTAAAACCATGGACCTGTGAGAGATTATTGCATATTGGTATAGAGTATCCAGAATATAAAGGAGAAATATATGTACCTACATTTGTAGCACAACAAGAGACTCATGTTCCTTTATTGCCACAAGCTACTATCCAAGAAGTAGAGGAAACAATAGAAGGCTCTCCAGAAATCCCACTGATAATAAAAACTCTTGAAGAAATACCCCAACAACAAGATATACATCCTAACTAAGGGCAATTGGTCACTATTTCACATGTCCTAGATTTACCACACTTTGATCTACAAGTGGCTAATAGGGTACATCAGGTAACTATTGTTGAGTTTATAAATAGATCTGATGATGAAATAACAGACTCACATGATTATGAATGGGATAACATGTCTGATTCTAGTATGGACATTGAGGTAGATTTGATTCATAAATTTGCATCTCTATTGCAGAGAGGAGAGAGTTCTAATGCTTCCCCTAACACTGTTGTTGTTCCAGAATTAGATGAGAAACCACTACCTAGGATTTTTTATGGAGATACTGGTGTTTTTCTAGGTCTAGATGACATTCAAAGGATACAAGCTATGAGTTCTAATTTTATGAGAGAAGAAGAAGAAATATCAACTGATGAGTCTCTAGAGTTAGGTCTGCATATTACTAACAATGACCCTATTAATGACGATTTGAATCTTGATGATCTAAACACTCTAGAAGCTAACTTAACGAAACATGTCTTGTCATTTAATATTTTTGACATTGACATGATGTTTCCCTTACCAAACTCTGAATCATTATCCTTGATAAACCCTGACTTACTTGATTGGACTAATTTAGATCCTACTCCAATCATGAACTTTCCTAATGACTACATTTTGGCCTATTACCTAAATGCTTGTGAACCTTATCCTTCTTCCACCAATGAAAGGATTGTGAACATGACAGAGGAGGATATCAAGTTTCTTAGTCACAAATTTAAAAATAAAAAGAAGAAAAGGCCTGATGGTGAAAACCATGTTGTGGTTGTATCAAATTCTAAAAAGGTAAAAATAAAAGACATATCTGATGGTGAAAACCTCTCAGAGGCGCCAAAAGATGAGATTCTTGATATCCTCCCTAAGCACTTTCAATAAAGATCTTCTATTTTGATAGAACCTACACAACCAGATAACTTGGGAACAACAGAAGCTCCTCAATTTGTTCACTTGGAACAGTTCTTATTAGAAGAGGAAAAGATATAGTTCACTGGGTTCCTGAAAGAGAAAAAGATCAAATTTACATGGTATTGCACTGATATGCATAGAATTGATCCTGAATTAATAATGCATCATTTATCTATAGCTCATAGGATCAAACCTGCGAAACAAAAACTAAGAAAGATGCATCCTCATGTTGCATTACTAGCAAAACCAGAGCTAGAAAAACTATTGAAATTTGGATTCATAAGAGTCATTGCTTATGTAGGATGGATTTCTAATGTGGTACCAGTATCTAAAATAGATAAATCTATCAAGATTTGCATAGACTTTAGAGACTTAAACAAAGCATCTCCTAAAGATGATTTCCCACTACCAAACATTGATATGATTATAGATCTAACAATAGGCTTTCAAATGTACTCACTCATGGATGGATTCTCATGCTGTAACCAGATTAATATTTCTCTTGAGGACCAAGAGAAGACAACATCACATGTGCATAGGGAACATTTTTCTAGAACGTCATGCCATTTGGATTAAAGAATGTTGGTGCTACATACCAAAGAGCTATGAAAACCATCTTCCGTGATATAATACACAGAAACATGGAGTACTACATGGATGATACCTTAGCCAAGTCAAAAACAAGGACTACTCATATTGAAGACCTAAGAAAGATACTAGATCACATGGAACAATTTCAACTTAGGCTTAAACCAAAAAAGTGCCTTTGGAGTCCAATCAGGGAAGCTCCTAGGGTTTATTGTATCAACAAAAGGAATTGAGGTGGACCCTAAAAAAGTAAAATCTATGCTACAAATGTCACCTCCATGCAATATTAGTCAAATTAGGATGTTGCAAGGAAGACTCCAATCCATCAAGAGATTTATGTCACAACTAGCAGACAAAGCATAACCTTTTACTAAACTATTGCATAAAGGTGTTACCTTCAAATGGGATGAACATTGTGAAAACAACTTCAAAGAATTAAAGGATTTCCTGGCTACTCCTCCCATTCTCATGGCACCCATTCATGGAAAGCCATTACCCCTATATATCTCAGCTACTGCTACATCGCTGGGATTATTGCTAGCACAAGAGGATGAAAACAAAAAGGAAAGAGCAATCTACTATTTCAGCAGGACCCTAGTGTCTTACGAACTCAATTAGAGTATAATTGAAAAATCTTTCTTAGTAGTTGTCTTTGCATCATAGAAATTGAGACACTATATGTTGTCCCATATAGTAAAGCTTATTGCAAAGATAGATCCTCTCAAATATCTCTTAAGCAAAATAACATTAATAGGACGATTAGCAAAGTGGGTCCTAATTCTAAGTGAATTTGATATTGAGTATGTGGATAGAAGGGTTATTAAAGGACAAGTCCCTGTAGATCAATTAGCTGAGTCACCCTTACAAGATGATGCACCTTTGATAATTGTATTTCCTGATGAAACAATTATGCATTTAATTGAACATCCATGGAATATGTATTTTGATAGTTCTTTCATGCAACAAGGATCTGGAGCAGAAATACTATTCATCACTCCTCAAGGCTATAAGATACCCAAAGCATACAAATTGATGTTTCCATGCACAAATAACATTTCTAAATATGAAGCATTGGTGAATGGTCTTAAGATGGATATGGAGTGAAATATCATAGAGTTACATGTTTATGGTGACTTTCAGCTCATTATTAACCAAGTAAATGGAGATTATCATACTAAAGATGAGAAATTAATGTCGTACAAATAATTGGTTGAAGACTTGAAAAATTACTTTGTCTTCGTCACATTCCAGCAAATACCAAGAGTAGAAAACAAAGCTAAATATGCTATGGCTACACTAGCATCCATGTTACAACTGGAAGAACATCAATTCTGTTATGACTTCTTGGTGGAAGAATTATCCTATCCAGCTTTTGATACACCTGAATCCCAAGTAATTTGTGCTTTGAACACCCAAGAAAATCCCTGGTATACCAAAATCATTACCTATCTTACTCACCAAACTATACCCAATGGCCTATCAAGGAATGAAAAATGAGCCTTAATTAGGATAGCATCACGTTATGTCCTTATTACTAATAACTTATATAGACGAGGTCTTGATGGTACGCTTCTTAGGTTTTTAGAACAAGAAGATTTAGATCGCACATTAAAAGAGGTTCATGAAGGTGTATGTGGATCACACTCGAACGGCTTTTCATCAGCTAAAAAAACTACTAAGAGTTGGCTATTACTGGCCCACAATGGAAAAAGATGTTCTATTTTCAAAAACATGTCAGAAATGTCAAACACATGGAAATCTCATCTATGCTCCTGGTAGAGAACTCATACCATTTATAACACATTGGCCATTTCAGCAATGGGCCTTTGATTTGGTTGGACAAATTTATCCTAATTCTTCAAGTGGACACAAGTACATCATTACGGCCACTAAGTATTTCACTAAGTGGGTCGAAGTCGTGCCACTGATCAAAGCAACTGGCAAACAGCTGGCTATGTTCATCTTGAACTACATTATTTGTAGGTATGGGGTACCCTCTTCTATTGTAATAGACAATGGGGGTCAGTTTAAAAACAAAGACATCGAAGACCTTTGCACATAGTTTCACATCACTCATCATTTTTCTTCAATCTATTACCCTCAAGGTAATGGACAAGCTAAGGCATCAAACAAGAACATTCTTAAAATCTTACACAGAACTATGAGTATGTCTAGAGAAGACTAACATTTGCAACTAAATCTGGCACTATGGGCCTACAAAAAAAGTATTAGAACACCAACTGGAGCCACGCCTTTTTCTCTAGTCTATGGCACATAAGTAGTGCTGCCTATTGAAGTAGAAATTCCATCTTTACAGGTATCTCTCCAAGGTCTTGTTACAGATGAATAATACCACATTGATAGGGTTAATGCACTAGAACTCCTTGATGAGTGCAGACAACAAGCGTTTGATAATCTCAAAGTGTACCAAAAATGAATGTCAAAAGGGTATAATAAGAAGGTAAAACCACAACAATTTCAAGTGGGGGATCTCGTTCTAAAAGAGAATCCTAAAAACCAGCTAAATAGAGAACAAAAATTAAAGTTTGAACCCAACTGGCTGAGACCTTATGTCAATATTGCAAATTTTGGGGCTGAAGCGTATCAGTTAGCTACACCTGAGGGAGATGTTCTTCCTGGTCCCATTAATACTCTACTTTTGAAATGGTTCTACACTTGATATCTGGCTAGCAGAGCCCGTGAAGTGAAAAATTTTAGAAAATACCAAAAAAATCAGCAAATTGATCTTGAAGAAATCCAAAAACAGTGGAAAAAGTCCTGAAAAAAGGGTATCCTTGGTGAAAACCTAGAAAACATGTGCCTTGATACTAAAAAAAAAAAAAAAAAAGACAAAAAAGAACAAAAAAAATTGAAAAAGAGAAAAGTATCTTGGCAAACAGGCGTCTTGGTAGCAAAAATAAAAAGCTTTTTCGAGTGGTGAAAACCTAGCAAACAGGCATCACTCATACTTTGTGCTCCATCTATCAGTGCATTTATGATACTAATCCTTCATGATCAAACCTATGCTATTGGTTGACTCTGATTCCTTACACATGCCATATCCTTGTCTGAGATTGGTCTACATTTGTGTCCTAGGAATAATCATTCTGCATTGGGGGCATCTTTGGTAGCATATTTTGTTTGTGTCTGCTAGGTTGTCCTAGGTTCCTGTCTAGGATGGTTTTCCTCTCAAAATAGTATTTCTCAATAATAGCATCAAAACATCATTATCACAAACAAAGGTGTTTCTTCAACACCACCTACCTGTAACAAACATCATACTAGTGTTTCTCAACACTTTAATCAAACACTTTAAACGTACTAGTGTTTCTCAACACTGTAACCATACTAGTGTTTCTCAACACTTTAATCAACCAGTGTTCCTAAACACTACATTGGATTGCAATTGCTAACAAAGTTAATCTCATATACTCAGACATGAAAACAACATATTGCTTGATTCCAAATTCTAATTGATGAATCTCTATTGTGCTTGAAAAATGAGTCCACAGTATTTCTCAATACTACTTAAACACATAGACTAATCTTGGTTTGATTATGACTATTTTATGTTCCCATGATGTTTCAAACTAGGGGCATGTAAGAAGTTATGAATTTTATTTTATTGATTATCAATTAGTGATTGTTATGTCTTTCGAGTTACTCCATGATGTCTATCCAAAGACAAAGAGTCGCAAGGATAGGGGGCATAACATTTTCTTGGTTTTCTACGTATGGTGATTGTTTTAATGATCTTATAACTTTCACTTAACTTGGATGTTTTTGGTAAGAGCTGCCAGCATGAGTGGATAGCCGCATATATCTTGATCCTAGTTATGTGCAAACTACAGTGAGGTTGAACCAATTTCCTTTTCTATTTCTAAATTAGATTCTTAGTAAGGTGTACGCCACATTATGTACCCATGGATATGAATATTGAAGGTCATTACAGGTCACATATCTTACATTACACTTGAACAAAACCTAATTCTTAAAAGCAAAAGGAGATAACTGACTTGTCATCCTAGCCTCTATGCCTTGATGCTTAAGTTTATTTCCGACATTGCAACCAATACACATAGTATTCATACTTTCATGATACCAGTGGGTATTAGTGATAGTTGTACTATCTGATGATGTCCATTACAAAAATGCCCAATGATGATAAAAATGCTACAATGTATACAAATTAGTGACGCTCCTAAGAAAATGTATGTAGATGTATTTAGAGATTGCATGATTCATTTTTTAAAAACAACATAAGGACTTGAGCTCAAAATGATTTCCTGGTTCATCCAAAGTCTAAGATAATTACATAATCTATATAACTAATATAGCAAATGTCATTGCATATCCATGACATACATTTTGCATTCATAAATGAGACAGAGAAAATACAAAAACAAAGCATTCAAGCATTGCATTTACTTTTACATCCTAAGTGCATCCATACATATATTTGCATGGAGAAAATATCAAAAATATACATTTGCATATTCATCTAGTATCATTGAAGCACATTTATATATCAGTAAAAATCAAAGAGCATAAATGATGTCATCACATGAATCTAATCTAACTCATCAAAAGACCAAGAACATAATCACATGTGCATCAATCTAAACATCTATCAAAGCAAAGAGAAACCATGAACATATCAAGATCGGGAACAAACTATCTCAGATATATCAATGATGGAACAAGATCAAAAAAGTACAAAAGAGTATCAAAATATCAGTGTGAAATAGATATCAAGTATCAAGAGGATGCAGTACAATGAATGATCACAACAGGATCAATATATACAAAATTTCTCAAAATATCACAAGTACAAAATAAAGTTTGATTGTCACCCTCTCCTTGATCTGGAGGAGGAGGTGGTGGTGTAGGATGAACTGGTGGAGGCATCGCTCCCTCAGACTACTGGGCTACTCAAGAATAAGAAGGAGCTCTCTGTCCCTCTAGAACTGTAGCATAATACAAACCAAAATAATACGTGGCTCTCTGAACCTGATGTGTCTCTATGCGGGCCTGTGTATCTCGCTCTACTCTCAAGCGCTCAAGTTGACTATCTTTGTCTGCCAGTAAAGCCTCTAATGTGGTAACCCTAGCCCCAAGTTTCTCATGCTCTCGATGGCATTGATATAAACTATCACCATCCCTGCTAGAACCTCTGCTAGTATCTCTGGGTGGATCCTGCCCTAGGGTTCTATGTTGTTGTCTCTGCCACTCTCTCATAATCAATGGACTAGGATCTCTCTGTGGAGGCACGAACCTAAAATGAGTTTGTTTTCCCTCTCTGCTACTGCTCATGCCCATTGCACCTCCACCCCTATCATCCCCACCATCATCTCCATCATCTGAAGGATGGCGCCTACCATCTCTCCCTCCATCCCTCCCTCCATCTATCCCCCCACCTCCTTGGTCTCTCTGGGCTCCGCCTTTGCCTCTGACTAGTCTATTATTTGTGGGATCATAATCTACGGGATCTGCTATGTGAGGAATGGCCTCATAAGGAGCTACGAATCTAGGGTGGATACTATAACATATGTGTGAGGTACCCATTAGAACATCCTACATCAATAACCTCTAGAAGAATATCCCACCCAACTGCAACCATTTGACTGATAGCTTGCTGAGCGGTCTTGTATACCAATCTCACTCCCCAAAGTGGCTCCTCATCACGGATCAGAGCATATACTTCCATATCCTAAAATATGCCATGTACTTGGCCATACTATCTCAGAATATGTGTAACCAAGAATCTCTCTACAATGTATCTGGTCTGCCTAATCAGGTACCTGCTCTGAAAGAAGTATGACATCTTTCGCCTATCTGTGGCCTACTCCTAACAATCAAGGTATGGCTACCAGATCACAACAGTCATATCATCAAATAATCGGTGCCAATACTCTACCTTGCCTAGATGGGGCTGTTGAATCAATCTGGAGTACATATATACATAAGCCTACTGAAATGCTTGCTGCCTTTCAAAAATCAGACATGTCATAGGGATATGCTCCCAGGCCCAGATCTGCAAAACTCAAATCCCTATAGTCATGCTGTGGGAATACTGATAGACAATCTCATGAATCTCTCTATATATATGGGCTAATATGCAGATACCCCAAGAAAATCTACGAGATGCTCCAATCATCTCCTCTAGAGTATCTACCCAGCTGCACATAAAACCATGTTGTCCTCTATCAGGCATGATGATGCCTCTGATCAATCCAGCTAAATATATAGGTAAATGATTGTAATGATCACACATATGATACCAAGTCAAATATCAATGCACTATGGTTTGATCTCTGAAAAATATATACGTTGATGCAATGGCTATAGAAGATCGAGACTCAAACTGTACCTCCTGACCCATAACTGGAATCTGTAATATATGCCACACATCCTCAGGTGTGATGGTCATTTCACCGGTTGAGAGATTAAAGGTGTTGTGCACTGAATTCCATCTCATGGAAAGCACAATCAACAACCCTTGATTTACCCTGATGTCAAGTAAACCTATAAGTGCAGCTAAACCTACTCGTGTTGTGATCTATAGCTCAGGATCTGTCAACGATCGTGACAAGGCAAGGACCCAACTTGGATAGGGACCTCGGAAAGAAACAACCTTGAAGTAAATTTGTTTACAAAAAGCACATACATGTTCAATTCAGTATTCTTACTAAGGAAACTACACAGAAAAGCTATCAGATAAGTATTTTTGGTCTTCAGAAGGAGAAAGATAGTCAAAAATAGGAAAAACCTAACTCTCAAACTAGAAGCAATTCTTTTTGTATAGGTTGTGATCCTTTTTATGCAATGTGATACAAGATTTCTAGGGTGCGATGGGGCATACGGGAAATGATCCAAAATTAACCGGATGCAACACGGGCCACGGTGTGCAATTTTGTTTCTATAGGATGCAAAAAACTTCAAAGTTTAACAAAAATTACCCTATGCGATGCAAGTTTTGAAAACAGGGTGCGATCCCAAATTAACAGGATGCAACACATGATTTTGGGGGAAAATAGGATGTGACGCGGGATCAACCGGACACTATCCCATATACGGGGTGTGACGCAAAATTAGAAGATCAATAATTACTGCAAAAATGGACAAAATGAAAAATAGAAAACATGGACAGGTAGGTTTTGAGGTACTCACTAGCGATACGTAATCGGTTGGGCGCTGATGTCGACAAGTGATCTCAAATCAATGTTTCTCCATGGGGACCACCATCTTCTCTGTAGAGCTCTGAAATTACTAAAGACAAAAGTGAAAATGAATGGGTAAAAAGTGAATTTTGGGATATATATATTGAACTTTTTGAGCTATTTAGGAGCTCCCAAACTCCTCCCAGACTATCAAAATTCAATTTTGTTCTTCTCTGACCTATAGGGAATGAAATAAAACACAGACGATGTTTTTAACAGCACAGTACACATTTTGCGACAACTTCCCAAAAATGCAGAATTGTTATACATGTTCTGAAAATGATTGGGAGGATTTATGCAATCAATTTTTTGGGTTCTGTATCATCAAATGGCACATTATTCATTCAAATTCTTGGTCATACATCATTTTATCAGACTCACAACTCATAGTTTAATGTAACTTGGTAAAATTGTGTTTTCTCTTAACACACTTTTGCTTCTTGATTTATTCTAATTGATTCTTTCTTGATCCAATTGATCAGTTCAAGTGATATATCATTCTAAAGAGGGATTTTATTCTTTTTCCTTTGATTTTGTTCCTGAGGGGGCATGATCACACTTAAATCATTCAAATTCTTGCCTAAAAAGTATTAAAATGTGTATCATCTTAAAATGGAATCACTTCCATGTTAAGAACATTTAGCCCTCCTTGGGGGGGGTTTGACCATCATCATAGTGTCCTCTTATTTTACACCCTCTCCTTCTTCTGTGCCTGTTTAGGACCCTGATTGGGCCTCTCCGGACATTATCTATCCCACCTAACACATTTTTTAGGGGTTCTAACTCCCTAGGTCAAGGTTGACCTGGACCTTGACCTAGGTCAAATTTGACCTAGACCTTGACCTAGGTCAAGGTCGACCTTGATTTTGACACAGGTCCCCCTTTCCAATTGGAAATTTTTTCGACTGTCGGGGGTCACTCAAAAGTTCATTTCCCACTTTCAAGTCAGGTGTTTTAGGTTCCAAAGTAACGAATCTTGAAATTATATTTAATATAGGTCCTCTTCTAGGGATATAGGTCTAATTGGAATTTAATTCTCCTATGTAGGCCTCTCTAGAAGATTGTGCCCTAGATTGGTATATAAGGAAGCGTTCTTCTCTCATTTTCTCCAAGTGAAATCTATGTGTGAAGTACGAAAGATATCTATGCAAGAAGTATAATCACAAGCAAACAACCATCAACTAAGAAAGAATTTCACATGTTATCAATCTTTCAAAGTTCAATCAAGGGTTTCAAGTCTTCCTCTCAAGCATTCAAGTTCTCCATTGAAGATCAAGGATTCAAGCATTCAAGCCTTTGAAGGGATTTGGTTCAAGCATTCAAGATTCATCATTCAAAACCTAGATCTATCCATAATGGTGGTATGATCTTCCTTCAAGATCCTTTGTGCATCCTCAAGATTAATTTATTCTCCCTTCAAGGTGGATTCCAAGCATACAATCATGGAGGTTTATGGTTTCTAATATTGAGTCCAAGCTTTCATATTTACATACTTGTTTACATTCGAAGTATAATTGCATATCTATTGTCATAGATTCATTATTGGATCTACTTCTACTACTTTCTAGCATTTTCTATTTCAATTATTAATTTCAATGTTAATTCCTAAATCGGGGTTTGACTAAGGTGAACCCCTCACCCCAACAAATAAACCATTTTTATTACAGGGATAGGTTCAGAATAGCGAATTAGAGTGCAGATTCATATACCCTTTTTGACAAACTGTCAGGATCCAAAAATAGATTTTCTATCAGACATTTTGGGTCAGAATCGACATTTTGTTCTGGGTCAGAATCAAAAATTTTGGGTCAAAGGTGACATTCATTTCTGGGTTAGAATCGACATTTTGTTCTGGGTCAGAATCGAAGATTCTGGGTCAGAATTAGAAATTTTGGGTCAAAGGTGACATTAATTTTTGGGTCAAAATCAGACCTGAGCCAAATTCCAAAAAGATTTATGGGTTTTCTTCGTCTCTGCGTTTCTGTTCCAGATCCGGTTGTAGAATTTCTAGAAACTCAGTGCAGACACCTGAGAACAACTTTCTTCAGATCTGTAGCATTTTGAGGTTAGTACTTGTCTTCAATTCATTTCAATTAAAGTTTTAATCTTCCTAAATCTATCACACACTCTCTTCTATAAAAATGGAAGTTAGGTTTTTTTCTTTATCCCTATCCTTAATAGCTTGATTCATTTATGCACATTGATCCTTTCTTTGGGTTTAATCAATTTGGATGTTCCCTTTATGAAATTTGGGATTAAGAGGACAATCTTACCTTCTCCACTATTCCTACATCACATTCAATATATATATACATCACACATCATTATTTATCCTTTACATTTTGGTAACATAACATTCTTCCATTTCATCATACCTTACATTTTGGTGAACCCACGATAGACAACTCTTTCTTTTTGGTGTTAGATGCTTTGCCTCTTTTCCTTAGAGACTATCTTTTGCATACATATTAAATTTTATGCTCTTGCATTTTTTTTTTTAAATCTACATACTCATAAAAATATAAAAAAATTTCTTGCATTTCATTCACTATGAGAATCTTTAAGATGCTTTGGTGTATGGTTATTTTCCTCATTATTCTTCTTTTAGCATCTCTTTATAGTACTTATGATGTTTATGAAAGTATTATCCATTTCCTCATGTTTTTTACTCTTAATGTTTCACTTGCTCATGCTATTATGAGATTAACTAATACTAGTCTTCCCACTTTCAAAACTTTCATTAAGGATTTGTGTAGTGGACTTATTTCTCTTTTGGATTATGTGAAGAATTGAGTAGATGATACCCCATTTACTAATCTTCCTAATCCTATCATTCCTATCTAGTTCCTAATCCTCATCCTATCCTTCCTAATCCAATTCCTAATATTCCTTATCCTATTTCTCCATCTTCTATCCCTAGTTCTTACCACACTTATGATGGGGCTCAAACTAGGGTTCATGATGAAGATGTGCAAGAATTATTTCATTTACCGTCCCCTTCTTATCCGATCCATGATGATATTAAAGGGGAGAACAAAGAAACTTCTCCTAAACCTATCATTCTGCCTTACACAACATTTTCACATGACCACCATAATCAATCATCTCATGCAGAATATTTACAAGATATGTACATTACCGGATACACTATGGTGGATAAACAAGGCTATAAGGGGGGTTTGGGGCTCGGTTTTAATGAACATGGCATTAAAAACCTGATTCATTTATCCCCTAAACAAGATATGCATGGTATAGTCTTCCCACCTTCTCAAATCAAGGTGGTTGATTTTAACTATCACCCTCCTCTTCATGTTCTTCTTCCAACACCTTCCTTAGATCACCCTGATACTCATCAAGATATGGCTAATAAAGTGTATGTTCAGTTAATGAATTCTAAGAAAGAAATACTTAAACCTATGCCGAAAAATTCTCTCTCTAAATACAAATATCCTTTTCACTACAGTAATACACATTTACTTTCTGATTTTGTGCATTTCAAGCTATATGTTAGAGAAAGAGCTACTTTAGGAATTATATCTCATTCCCATGCAGTATTACAATTTCTTCATAATTTTTATATAGGGCATTCCCCTCATTCTTCTATAAATTAGATCATTTTTCTCCTCTTGTCTCTTAACTGGGGGGAAAGAGGTGTTTCCTTCCAATCTTCTAGGATCCATTATGCTCTTATCATGTTTTTTTTTCTAGCTTAATTGGTTATTCTTTCTATATTCTATCCCTATGATTCTATATTATGATACATACTTCCTTCTCTCATAATCACTCATGATATCTTTTCTAGGACGTTTGTTTTGTAAATATATCTCTTTGCTACAACATATCTTGATACAATTGATATATCCCTTGCTTTCATTTCTGGGGGGCAAGGTTTTCCTTCTTTCTCTATCTAAGGATCTACTTTCCTTAGCTTAGTGGCATTTGTTTATTCTACAACATTATTTCCTTATAAAGATTTATGTTTTGGCTATGGATACCCTCTTATACGAGAGGTGATTTTCCTAGGTCATCACCTCTTCTTTATTTTGAAAATTATGTTCTTTATAAACTCATGCTCTTGCTTTGGGTTAGAGTTTGTTTCCTTCATTCAAATATTCCACTTCCTCTTTATCGCAGGGGGCTTGGTGATCGAATCTTTGGTCCCTCTTTGCTTTTCTTTGGAAGATGAAATTTTATCCTAAGCACTCCTCTATGGTGGGGGTCTTGCTGATAAGACCTATTCCTCTTTGAGGATCCTTTTTCCATATGTGACATATCCATTTCATGATTATCTATGCTCTTAGAAGTAAGGGTCAATACTCTTGGCTAAGGATATAGCGTATATTATTGTTAAACTGGATATCTCCTTACCTTGTGAAGTAGGTATCCTCTTTCTCTTCCTTATCTTGCCTAGTAGGTAGTCATGATAAGGAGGGGGAAATATATAGGGTCTCCCTTATACTATATTTTACATTTTACAACATGCTAAATCCTAGGAAGGTAATGCACATAAGTTGTTAAATCCTGAAGAGACACATTTTTATTTTTATTTTTATTTTTGCTAAATCCTCGAAAGGTAATGCACATAAGTTTCTAAATCCTGAAGAGATACAAATTTTCCAATATGATAAATCCTTGGAAGGTAACGCACATAAGTTTCTAAATCCTGAAAAGACATGCATTTTATATTCCATAGTGATACAAGAAGGTGGATCTATGGGTATTCCAAAAGCTATCAAAAGACGCATTACAATTACAAAGCATAGTTCATGGGTGAAACTATTGGGCTCTCCCTCCTTGGTGATGCATGGTAAGGTGGGCATCTTACTAGGAGAGGTAATCACTTTATCTTTCATCTCTTTCTCTTTCATGTTAGTAGGATTAGATCATGAAGCTATGTTAATTATAGTGTTTCTCTTGTCTTGCTTATGTAGTCATGTATGCTTCCTATGATTAATTTCTCTTTTATTTCATATATTTGTGTGTGTATGTTGAGTTAGAATCCTTTGTATGGGGACTCATGTCCTTGACTAATTGATTTTCTACCTCGTTGTGATCCACTTGAGTCTTTCTTCTAACTTTACCACGAGTATGTTTGATTTTCATACTCCCGCTAAAGTGGGGGCTTAATTTATCATCTTAAAATGGAAGCACTTCCATGTTAAGAATGTTTATCCCTCCTTTGGGGTTTTTTTTTACCATCATCACAGTGTCCTTTCATTTTTTCACCCTCTCCTACTTTTGTGCCTATTTAGGACCCTGATTGGCCTCTCCGGACAATATCTATCCCACCTGGCACATTTTCCAGGGGTTCTGACTCCCTGGGTCAAGGTTGACCTTGACCTAAACCTAGGTCAAATTAGACCTCAACCTTGACCTAGGTCAAGGTTAAACTTGATTTTGACCCAGGTCCCCCTTTCCAATTGGAAAGTTTGTCGGTTGTCGGGGGTCATTCAAAAGTTCATTTCCCGCTTCTAGGCTGATTGTTTCGAGTTCCGAAGTAACGAATCTTGAAATTATATTTAATATAGGTCCTCTTCTAGGGATATAGGTATAATTGGAATTTAATACTCCTATTTATGCCTCTCTAGAATATTTTTCCCTAGATTGGTATATAAGGAAGCCTTCTCTCATTTTCTCTAAGTGAAATCTGAGTGTGAAGTACGAAACCTATCTATCCAAGAAGTATAATCACAAGCGAACAACCATCAAATAAGAAAAAAATTTACATGTTCTCAAGCTTTCAAATTTAAATCAAGGTTTTCAAGTCTTCCTCTCAAGCATTCAAGTTCTCCATTGAAGATCAAGGATTCAAGCATTCAAGCCTTTGAAGGGATTTGGTTCAAGCATTCAAGATTCATCATTCAAACCCTACATCTATCCATCATGGTGGTATGATCTTCCTTAAAGATCCTTTGTGCATCATCAAGATTCATTCATTCTCCCTTCAAGGTGGATTCTAAGCATACAATCATGGAGGTTTATGGTTTCTAATATTGAGTCCAAGCTTTCTTATTTACATACTTGTTTGCATTCAAAGTATAATTGCATATCTATTGCCATAGCTTCATTATTAGATCTACTTTTACTACTTGATAGCATTCTCTATTTCAATTATTGATTTCAAGGTTAACTCCTAAATAGGGGTTTGACTAAGGCAAACCCCTCCCCCAAAAAAATAAACCATTTTTCTTGCAGGGACAAGTTTGAAACAACGAATTGGAGTGCAGATTTGGATACCCTTTTCGGCAAACTGTCAGGATTTGGAAATCAATTTTCTATTGGAAATTTTGGGTCAGAATCGACATTCTATTCTAGGTCAGAATCATAAATTTTGGTTCAAAGGTGACATTAATTTCTGGGTCAGAATCAGAAATTTTGGATCAAAGGTGACATTCATTTTTGGGTCAAAATCATACCTGAGCCAGATTCAGAAAAGATTTTTGGGTTTTCTTTGTCTCTACATTTTTGTTCCAGATTCGGTTGTAGAATTTCCAGAAACTCAGTGTCGATACCCGAGAACAACATTCTTTAGATCTATAGCATTTTGAGGTTAGTACTTGTCTTCAATTCATTTCAATTAAAGTTTTAATCTTCCTAAATCTATCACACACTCTCTTCTATAAAATAGAAGTTAGGTTTTTTTTCTTTATCCCTATCCTTAATAGGTTGATTCATTTATGTATTGATCCTTTCTTTGGTTTTAATCAATTTGGATCTTCCCTTTGTGAAATTTGGGATTAAGAGAACAATCTTACCTTCTCCACTATTCCTACATCACATTCAATATATATATACAACACACATCATTATCTATCCTTTACATTTTGGTAACATAATATTCTTCCATTTCTTATCTTACAAAATGACTTCATCATCAAAAGACTAGGGGCATGGCAGTTTCCCTATACTAAGTTAGGACTATTGGATAGAAATCTTCGGTTCTTAGAAGTTGGATATCTATGTCTACATATTCTTAGATCTTTATTAAGCTCCAGACAGCTTCATACTGACAATCATTCGATCAATTTTAGAGTCAGTATTATCATTTCTTGTTCGATCAAGTTCAGAATTGATACCTCATAGCTCCTAGAAGCTTCGTACTGACCTTCGTTCGATCAAGTCTGGCATCAGTATTATCAATTCTCATTAGATCAAGTTTAGAATTGGTATCTTCAAGATCTTTGTTGACCTTTGTTCGATCAAGTTCAAATTCAATACTATCATTCTTAGTTCAATCAAGTGTGAGACTGATCTCATCAGACATTTCGTTCAATCAAGTACAAAATTCTCAAACTTTCTGAAGTCAACATCAAACTTTCTTTGAATCAATGCGTTGCTCGCACATCAATTCAAAGAGGGGCAAATGTAACCACCCTAATTTTGTCTTCTCTGACCATAGACTCTATTTTAACTAAGTGTGATCATACCCCTAATTATGTCAAGACAATTCTTTAATTAATTGGCATAATTCATTTAAATCAAATTTAATCTCCTAAGTGATCTTATCACTAAATTAAATTAATTGCCTTATCCAATTAAATCAAATCAAATCAATTAAATAAAAAACAATCAAGTACATGGATAAGGTAATTAATTAAAAAGGAATTAAATAAATCCTAATTACAACTCCTCATTTTCAAAAGGGAAAGTCAATTCCCTAGCCAATGAGAGTTAAATCACTTGGATCACCTCACATGGATCACCAAAGATTCAATCTCCACCTCTCTTCAAATTTCAATCCTAACCTCTCATTCCTCAAATTCTTCTATAAATGGGATGAATTTTGAGCTCAATGGGCCCCTAATTTTAGAATTCATTTGCAAACTTATGATGCTCATATTCTTAGAGATTTCCTATTGCATTTTAGCTTTAACATTTAGCATTGTTATAATCTTCCGATTGGAGCTCTAAAATGAACTTTGATTGAGTATTTTAACTTGCATTTAGTTTGAATCTTCCATTCTAAGCATGATGTTGTCACTGATTTATGCATAATCTGAGGGAAATTATAGCATATTTCATACTCTTCTTAGATAGGGAGCAATATGTCAATTTTGGTGATATATATGTAATTTTCCTTTGATATCCCATGTTATTTCACTAATGCAATGATATATTGAAGTGTTGTGTTGTAGCTAGCAGATCCACAAAATACACATGAAAATTCTATGGTGATTCCCAATTGGTCATCAACCAAGTAAACATTGACTACATGAAAAAAGATAAGAAACTGATCCCATATAGAGAGCTAATGGACAAGCTGCGAGCTTCTTTTCATTTTATTGTATTCGAGAAGGTTCCAAGAGTTAAAAACAAAGCAGTGGATGTGATGACTATTATAGCATCCTTGATTGACATGCCAAGTAATGAAACAATATTCTAATTTCTAGAAGAATAATTAATGATACCGGCATATCAAGCTCCAATAACAAAGTTAGTGTGTGCCCTTGTTGGTCCTGAGTACCCCTAGTATCATGACAAGTTCCAGATAAAGAAAGGTATCTTTGTTCTACTATCCCCAAGGGAATGGGAAAAAAAAATCCACTAACAAAACCATCTTGAAGATCTTAAAGGAAACAATCAATGAATCAAGGCGAAACTGGCATTTGCAGCTCAGTCCCACACTATGGACATACAAAACTAGTGTGAGAACCTCTACATGAGAAGCTCCATTCTCACTGGTATATGGATTAGAGGTAGTCCTACCCCTCAAATTTTAAATCCACTCCCTTACAATCTCACTGAAGAACATTTTTTTCAGATGAAGACTATAGAGTAGCAAGACTCAAGGAACTAGAATTGTTAGATTAGAGAAGACAAAATGCACTAAATCACTTACAAGGCTATCAGAATAACCTTAGAAGAAACTATCACAAGAATTTTAGACCACAAACCTTTGAGGTAGGAGAGCTTGTCCTTGTGGACAATAAAAAAGCCAAGCAAAAAGGGTTAAACTAGGAAAGTTTCAACCTAATTGGCTAGGACCCTACGTCATCATAACATCATGAAATAGTGGGGCATATCAATTGGAAAATCAAGAAGGAGATCAAATCCCTATTTACATCAACAAAATGCACCTTAAAAGGTTCTATGCCTGAGGCCCCAAGGCCAAGGGAATATATCTAATATCCAGAAAAGACAAAAAAATAAAAAAATATAAAAGGTTATCTTGGTGAAAACTTGGCAAACAGGCGCCTTGGTGACAAAAAAAAAAATTCAACAAAGAGAAAAGTAAAAAGAGACACAAATCACTCTCTTAGTGAAAACCTGGAAAATGTGTGCTATAGGGTAGGTAGCTTGGTGAAAACTTGGTAAACAGGTGCCAAGTGTTCAAATCCCACTTCTCCACCAATGAACTCCAAAAGATTAAAGCTTGTGCTCCCCGCATGCAAGATTGACTACCCAAGCTTATTTTCAAAAATGTCATCCCCTTTGAGCATCATGCTTATCCATGGTTTGTACTGGTCCACCAGACTAAGGGGGAATTCTCAAAGTCCTGAAAAAATCCCTAAAAATCTTAAAAAGTCATCAAAAAATCCTAAAAAGAGCAAAATGTCCTAAAAAAATAAATCAACATAAAAAAATTAAAAAAATCAAATACTACAAAATATTAGCAATAAATAATCTGATCTGTTATCAAAAAGTGAATGGTGATCAATCAATCATCAAAAGAATCAAATATTGTAAAACCTCAGCAATAAAATGTCTCTGTCATCAACAAGCGAATGTCGATCAAACAATCAATCAAATGTCAAAACTATGAGCCTCGCAAATCCAATGGACTCATATGACTCAGCTTTATCAACAGTCCAATCTGTCAACAATTGAATCAATCAATCAATCTTCAAATCAAAGTATCAAGTGTCTTATATAGTGACAGATATACTCAAAACTAGACAAAATCGGTCTTATATGAGTCATCCATTCCCAAAACTAGACATAGTCAAGCATCAAAAAATCAAGCAATCAAGGAATAGTAAACTATTTCCTAGGTCAGTCATGTCAGTCGGATGTCAGTTTATCTTTCATGATTATGTTCTTACGCTACTCAAGGATACCACTGACTAATGAGAGTAGCTATGATGGATCATGATCTTGTTTTCTTTGATTGCTATTTGTGGAATGTTTCAATTCAATTCTAGGGCAATGATGATTCAAGAAAATATGGTAGGAGCTATCACATATGTGTTACCACATAGTTCCACGATTTGAGCTAACCCCTAGAAAATAATTGAACAAAACTTTTATGTTATCTACTTGTTGTTATCAAAAAATCATAATGGCATCTAGATGGTCTATATCTAGGTGCATTTTTTTCTCTCTGTTAATTTTCTTTTTCTTATCAGAAATCGTAGAAGTATCCATATGGTCAATATCTGGGTGCATTTGGTTCTCCTTTACATCAAGAATCATAGTGGTATCTAGATGGTCAATATTTGGGTGCATTTGGTTCTCTTTCTTTTCAAAATACAAATCATAATGGTATCCAAATGATCAATATATGGGTGCATTTGGTTCTCTTTTTATTCATTTTCTCTACTTCTAGTTATCAAAGATCATAGCGGTATCTAGATGCTCAATATTTGGGTGCATTTGAATCTTTTCCTTTTCATAATAAGGTGCAATGATAAATAAAATTGGAAAACATGACAACGACTTGGTTTCATCACTCATATCTTTCATTATGGTGTTTTCCTATCACAACCAATCTACCACTAACTTTCTTATAACTAAGCATTTACTCTGACACATGGTACATTTTAAGTTTGCATTCATTTATTGCATAAATAAAAGAAAAGAAAAACATGCATACATCATCAATAGATCATACATATATGCATTCATCATAAAAACCACTATGCATACATATGTCAATATCATAGGAAAGTAAAGATCATACATATAAGGATCACATATTAGAATCACATCAATGCATATAGCCATAAAGCATCTCATAAAGTGCATCAGCATATACAAAGCATATAGAAATAAACTGCACATCATATAGAATCATGTCATAAATAGAGCATCTCATATATCATATGTATGAGTACAATGGATGGTTGCAAGTCTCCATAATGGTGATCAACATAAATTTTTGTAAATATCGGTACATCATGGATACAAAATCAATACAGCATCAACACATATCAATACAAAAAAATGATACACCAAGGTACAAAATGGATTAGGCTAAAGAAGTGTCAACAAGTGATACCCCCACCCTCACCGCCAGGTGGACGAGGGGGTGGCATATCAGGTCCTGGCCTCTGCTACTACAAAGGATCTCTAACCACACCACTACTCTATGATCAATATGCTCTGCTAGATCTTTGTGAGGCACTGTAACTTGGAACATGCTCGACAGAAGGAACAAAACCCTCATAGTGTTTCCGCCAGTACTCGATCTTCCTCTGGGCCTCATGACCTTGTCTCTAGAGCCAATCATGGGCATCCCTCAAAGACATATCCTGAACACTATCCAAATAATCTCTAACATCTATGTGAGCATGTCTCTCCATGGCCTTTGCAGCAGTAACCTGTACCTCTACAGCAATAACCCGACTCTTAGTAGCAGCGACCCTGCTCTCCAAGGATGTAGCCTATGTCTCTGAGGATGCCAATATAACCCACAAATAAGCTATCTTCTGGTCCAACCTATCCACCTCCTATGGATCATCATCCTATCCACCCATGGCCACATCCATCTGACCCTCCTCCCCCGGTCCCTCTCAACTCCTCACCTATGACCACCCACGAGTCCTCCTCATTTCTCTCACTCCCATTGTTGTTGCTACCACTAGTGCTTCTAGATGTAGAGGACCCTGACCCAACCTCCACCATCTCCACACCCCCCTCTCCTATCTCCTCATCCCTCTCCTCTATTTTCCTCCTCACCCTCCTAACAAGCTGAGGTCCCTCCTCCTCCATCCCCTCCTCCTCTAACACAACCCTCAATCCCACTTGACTGGAACTACCAACCCACCCACTCATACTCCCACTCACCCTAGGACCACCACATGTCATCTTCACACCCACCTCACCTTGCCCACGATCAGGACCATCATCATCACCCCTACTGCAACCTCCATTCTTGTCTCTCCCTCCATCCCTACCTCCCCCTCTCTCACCCCCCATCCTCCATCTCTCCCACCATATCTCCCATATCTCCTTCCATCTCTCCCTCCATATCTACCTTCACCCCTCCTTCTACCTCTTTGTTGATGCCTCCTCATGAGGAAACTAGTAATAGGACGTGCCACATCTGTAAGAGAAAAAAACTGAGTTATTAGCCACCAAGCATCAATGAGAATTGAAACAATATTGATATCAAATGAACCTAAAGAGATGCATGTACCAAACAATAAATAAGCAATAAATATATCTACCTAGATCCATAACGGTTGATCACCAAGTCCATGCAATAGGTCCCAAACCATCAAACTTAGTCCTAGAAGCATGCATTGATATAAAATCACCCCGCAAAGTAACATCTTGGGATCTCCAAGCAAAGTATGCATAAGAATCAGTAACATCTTGGCACGCCATGAACTGTCGCAACACCCTATCAGTGTTGTATAGATCTATCATATGAACATACTCTGTCACACGTCCAATCATGAACCTCCTTTGCTAACAGAAAGGAAGGTGTATATCCTCACCCTCCCACATATAACATGCTTTATATGGCCTCCAAATAAAGTAAGGCATCATATCCGTGTGTGTGCACCAAGTTGTGACCCAAAAAAGTGGACACATATTTTAAAAAATTCAAATTTCACATAAACTAATCGGGTTATTGAAATTTCAAAATTGTACTAGGCTTGGTAACCAAGCCTAGACAATATTATTAAAAAAGTCTATCTTTCTAATAACCTGGTTGGGTTATTTATGTTTCTAATAACCCAATCAAGATATTGATTTTTTAATAACCCGATCGGGTTATTAGAAACATATTATACTTTGCAAAGACCACGGCTTAGGCCATTTCTAATGCCTAAATTACAGAGCAGCAGAGTGGAGGAGGGAAAAAACACATTAGAACATGATCGTGCTTTAAAGAAAACAAGGTTTCTTCAATAATTTCCACATTTTCAAGCAATGACACCCCATAACAAGGTAAGTTTTATTATTTTTGTTGTTTTGTTGTTGTTTTTTGCATTTGTAATCAAATTGGGTTATGTTATTGATTTTTTGGTTTTTTTATTAATTTCATATCATATGCATCAAACAACCCAAGAAGAGGAAAAATAAATGAAAGACCACCCCCCGTAAACCCTCCTCAAAATTCTCTTCGTCCACCACCATCGCCACCCATAAACCCTCCTCAAAATCCTCCTCATCCACAACCACCGCCACCCATAGACCCTCCACATGTGTCATTATATCATGTAAATACAACACAAGAGGACCTCGTGAAACACCTTAACCAAAATAGTGCATAAATTAATATATTAGTGAATAGGTTGAAGGCTTCCAGTCTTCAACATCACTCTACCCTCGCCATTGCATTAGAAAAAATGTCCAATAGTGCAAATGAGGTCTCAAGAGGTGACAAAATGGGGTTCATGAAGGGATAGGTGTTGATATTATGCTAATGATTTATCATATAAGGATGTGAAAAGAAAAGGCATACAAAAACATGACATATGTGCCCTTTTTACCGATCCTAATACTAGCAATTCCCTAGAAGATAATACAAAATGGTTTCCTATACATTGGTGTGGTCATAGGGGGGTGAAATCAGATTTTTGGGATAGGTGGTACATGGTATTTGATCAACCACCTTGTAATAATAATGAAGTTCCTTTATATTTTTTGAGGAAGCTATACTGTGAGTTTATCCTCGGTGAGAAGTCGAATTACTTTGACTTTTGTGAGCTCCAGGGTAGAGGGAGAGGCTCTGTGCAGGATAGACCTAGGGCACATAGGATTACTCGACCACAAGAGAGGAGGCGTACTATGATAAAACCACTCATTCATGTTGTGGTCTCATTAGTATTGAAGGACTCTATGGATATACATACTCTTCATGCAGTTGCATCATTGACTGATGTCATTATCCAGCATGGCACTCAGTTAGTTGGAGAGGATGGATCAGTGCATGTGCCACCTCCATCTTCATCAGATGCACCATTTGGATCATCCCATCCTACGCCAGCTCCATCGTCATTAGATGCACCATTAGGATCATCTCATCCTGTGTCATCTCCATTATCATCAGATACAGTTCTAGGGTCAGCCCAGTCTATTGAGCATATTTGCATCAGTTGTAATGGTATATGTGATGGGGTGGATAGTCAGGCGAGTGCGGATGGTTTGACATCCCATTTATGTGTACATTGCGGGAGAAGATTTTAGGAATCCACTACTGAGGATATGGCCATTATAGATGATCTGTTGTTAGTGGTGTATGGTATAGAGCCGACATGAGTTTGTTTAAATTTGTGTTTTGACATGTCATTTTAATTAATTACCTAAATCTGTTAAAAGTAAATAAATTTTTATGTATAGAAGAATCTAAATTGATACATGAATTATATGCATTGTAGGGTGTAGATGGTGGTATGAGCACACCAAGGATTTCTCATTCTAGTAGACGTGGATGAGTAGCTCAAACACCTGAGGTAATGTTTTATAAATTTTCTTAAAATAGAATAGTACGTTGTTTTCAAAATATCATATCTTAATAATTTGTATGGTGGTAACTTAGTGTGGTCAAAGAATTAGTGTATGTTTGTTTTCTATTGATTTATGGTCAAGGAATTTGTTCTAATGTAATTCAACTCAAGGAATTCATAAAAGGATGGTACTCCCTCAAGGAATTGGGTTGAACGCAAAGGCTTCAATAGAGATCCCAGGCTTTTGCTAACCTAGACATCATACTTTTGAACAAGTCCACTTCCTTGTCCAACCATCATGACTCAAACTAATTTGAACTCCCGCCCTCCATCCTTGGAATCAATTCAACCAATGCTAAACTCATACATAGACTCATACCCCAACCAATCGCTTATTGGCTTTTGAATCAACCTTCAACATCATCTGGAACATCCAACCATCGTTCTTTTACTCTTATTTCTTGTTCAAAATCATGAATACAATCTTTGATTGTTCACTGATTGTGAATGTCCTCAATCCTTCAATACACCTCCATGGCCTTCTAAAGACTCCCAACATATAACTTCTAAGACACCCCAAGAACCCCTCAACTTATCACAAGGTCCTTATCCTATCGCTCAAAGCACATTCACTTGCTAGTTTAGTAAACTCTACTCTTTGGCATTTCACTGTCATACTAGGACAGTCCCCATATACTAGTCTATATCTTCACCATAGACAAGAACCCATCTACACCCTAGGTTCATAAGCACCCCAAATATTTTCATCACTGCCCATACCACCTACTCTCAACCTAAAAGCACTCCAAATCACCCCATGCTAAGGGTAAACACACTAAAACATACTCACTATCAGGCTACAACAATCCTATTACCTACTGCAAAAGTGGTCCTAACCTCTGACCTCCACGGATACAATTTGGACCATCCTTCTCTAACTATGACTACAAAATTCTTAAAGAATAGTCTTGTGTGTGAAAGAAGAGAAATTTTTTATATTGTAATAATGGTTCATAAAAAAAATTTATAAACTTGTGATAATAGATTTGTGGAGCATAAGAATTTGTGGAATTCAAGTGAATCATAATCTTCATTGTAAACTATTGATTATATATTTATTTGTTGTTTTATAGGGCTTGTTAGGGGCTCAGATTTCTGAGATTGATGATGTCACCCTTTCTGTCATTGACTTTGGCTTATAGAGCTATGTGGTATCATATTTTGCACACCTCTTGTTTATAGTTTTAATTGAACCCATGCGGTATCATATTATTTCTCTTATGTTAATTTTGTTTTTGTTAACCTACCCCACCAAGCTTGAGGTCATTAGGAAAGAGGAAGAAATCATTGGGGACATTGAAACAATAAAAGGTAATTAAGTCCAATTTAAGTATATTTGTTGAAATGTATTATGAATATTTCAATGTAGTCTATATTGATGAATGCACTTGACTTGTTAATTGTATACATGTAGAATAAATTGGGTTTTACCAAACTAATGAATGCCCTAGACATTGTTGATGTTCAAGAGAGCGAGGAGGTACATGTTTTCATATTTACTTTCAATTGCATTCTTGTTTGTTCAAAATATTTTAGAAATCATGTTCCTCTATTAGTATGTCATTTTCTATGACTTTTCATATAGGAATTGGTCATAGCTACCATAGATGAGGTGAACCCTTCTCCAATTCCTAGGGATCCCTTGCCTAGCACATGTGATCCAGCTGCGGTATGCATTTTCTTTTTAGTCCATGCATTTTTATTTTTTAGTATTGCTTTTTTATAACATGCATTTTGTATTATTTATTTTTTTTGTTATAGGACCCTTCACCACTGCCCATCCTTCCTCTACCTCACATTTTTTTAGGAGTCCCTCTCACCCATGATGGAGCCCATTTCGTTTATCAATCAGCCCAAGCATAGGAGATCCATTTAAGGCTTCGGTATGCATTTGTATTATCTAGTGTATATATTTTTTGCATTATCTAGTATTTCTCGACTATAACATCTTTTCTATTTTACCATACAGGAAAAGGTCCAAAATGATTCATCAATGGTTTTGGATCCCTCCAGCACAGGAGTTCCAACTCATGTTGTGGTATGCATTTTCTTTTTAGTCCATCCATTTTTTATTTTTTAGTATTTCTTGTTTATAACATGTATTTTGTATTATTTATTTTTCTTGTTATAGGACCCTTCACCACTGCCCGTCCTTCCTCTACCTCACCATTTTTCTAGGATTCCCTCTCACCCATGATGGAGCCCATTTCGTTTATCATTCAACCCAAGCATAGGAGAAAGATATGAGGTAATCAATAATTCAACTGTCAACAAATTACAGCCCAATATTTATTTATTTTGATATTATTTTGAGATAAGATATATGGCTTAGCATTTGAATTGTTCTTGTGCAGAGACATAGTGACCCTGTTGTTGTGAAGAAGCTCAATTTTGATGATCCACCACACTCATAGATATATCGAGACATTGTATAGATCTAGTTGTGGTCATTGAATGACCAAATTATGTGTGTGTGTGTGTGTGTGTGTGTGTGTGTGTGTGTGAGACATTTGTACATTGTATATATCGACTTGGACATAGCTGATGTCACTTTTTTGTAACTCTATTATGGATTTGGCATGTACACCATGTATTGATATGTACGCTATTATTGTTAATTTTATTATTTATGAAACTTCAAATTTGATCCTTGAATTTATTGGTTGGATGTTTATGCCTTAAGTGTATTCTTGTTTCACATGACTTGCATATATTCATGTGTGTTTCTATAAATTAATGTACTTGTGTGTGTACTTCATGTATATTCATGTATAACCCAAATTCATGTGTACGACCTATGTGAATGACTGAAGTGAATTCATGTCTATGCTTCATAATGTATATACTACATGTTTGCTCTAGGACATAAGAAATTTTATAATTTAAGTGAATTAATGCTAGATGTGCTACATTGTATTTAGGTGTATCTTTCATGATCTACATGTATGCACTCCATGACTTAAGTGAATTTATGTTTTTTGTTGTAAGTTTTTTGTGACTGAAATACAGAGTATGAGAGTTTGGTTTTTATTCTTGGACAGTGGATGTAGGGATGTTTTATGTGATTTTGAGCCCCTTGAGTATCTTCAAACATATAATTTGGCCTGATTTCTAGGAAATGTGGTGGGTGTGCAAATAGGATTGAGATCCTAAGATGGCCTGACGGTACCATGTTCCCTTTGATGAAATCCAAAAGCATTTATAAACTCCTTACCAATAGACATGATATTATTGACCACCTAAATACCTCCTAGCACCTTAACCTGGACCAAACTGTTGGTAGACCTATGACATAGACCAAATGAGACTAAAGTTACTTGCTTCATGTAGCGTCTCCTCCTACACAGGTTGTATGTTAACAAGCCTTATGGGGAACCTAATATTTGTACCTTCTTGTAGATGTTGTGTATTTGTGGTTCATATCTTTTTTTACTATTTTTTTCTAAAGAGGTGGGGGATGTTTGGTTTGGTTTTGAACAACAACTTCACCTTGTTGCATGTTTTGTCCAAGAAATTATTGAGTCTTAACAAAAGAAACAATCTTTTTTGGTCTATATTATCTGTTTATATTATATGATTTATTTGGAAATTACACAATGATGATATCTTCAATGGTAGAGCTAGGCACCTTACTGAGTCTTTGTGGTGACTCATTTATGATTACATTTCCATGCAGGTTACAATAGTGCTAGAGATTGATGAGAAAAATTTTATGGAGCTGATAAACAAAGGAAATGCACAGATGCTCAAGAAGGAAGTGGCTTATGATTACACCTCTTCGAAGCCAGGGGCTGAGATGGATGACTTTGACATGATTTTGAACCAATTTATTATGCAAATGAGTGTCATAACCACTACTCATTTCACCGCCATTTAAGGGATTGAATTTAATGGAATACGTGGGAGAAGATGGAATTTTTCTTTTCTTTTAATTCTGAGTTATCTAGCGTATATCTGGGAGTTTATTTTCGTAACCAATAAAAGAGAGAAAGTGGTTAATTAAAAATCTAGATTTGTCATCAAGTTTTTTGGGGGATGAGAAACAGCTCACAGGAGAAAACTGTTTCCCTCCCCCATGACTCACGTGTGGAAGAGAGGAGGGCAGGCAGATTAAAATGGGAAGACGAGCAACATTTTTGGGAAGGAGAAAAGAAAACGTGTAGAAATTAGGGGGGCATTTTCAGCGCAGGAAGCAAGAAAAAAAAATAGCGCATGTTTTAAAAAGGAGTTTTGCATAACAAGGGAAGAAAAATAACGGTAGCAGCAAGGAGGAGAAGACTCGCGCATAAGGGGAGATAGCTTAGAAATTAAGGAGGGTTGCGGTGTTAAAGAAAGCCACAGAAAAAGAAAGAGGGAGAATACATTTTCTTGAAAAAATGTTGACTAGTTTGGTGTTTGGACAACCCTCTCCAAAAGATCAGTAACGATGTTGTCTTTTGTTGGGTTATTATAGTTCTCTCTGCTACAGTGAAGAGCCAGAATCCTGCATAGGATTTGCAACAGTGGGAAACACGTGTTCTTTACATTTTAGTTGATTGGTTTTTTTTCTTTTTTAAAAGATATATATATATAAGAAATAATGTATGCGTGGACAAGAATATGGTGCTTGATCTTCATTTTCTCTGTATGTTTTTTTTACTATTGTTATTTACGCCTAGCTCAGTAAGGAAAGATGAAGAGCCATTTTTTTTTATATTTTAGATGAGAGCATGAGATCTCTGTTAAAACACGTTCTTGGAGATATGTCTGACAGTGAACGGGATGGAAAAAAATTTAGTTTTTTTTTTACGGTTTTTATATACATTTGGAAAATCCTTGGGAAGTAACGCCACAAACATTCCTTTCCAGACATAGCTATTAAAATACTTAAATTTATAATTGATAGCCTCCTAGTATTAATGCTCTTTTTCTGTGACTATATAGACACAAATCAGAGAACTTAGTAAATGAAATTCTTTTCCTTGTAGAGAATTAAGAAAACAAATCTTGGAAACAACAATAGCAGAATTTCAGCTTTGAATATCTGAACAATTTCAAACTTGTATTTTTGTTTTTAAACCACACACGGGAATCCTTGATTTTGGTTTTGTATGAGAGTTGTTAGGTTTAAAATTGAGAATTTTTGATATCACAGTCACAATTAGATCACGGCTTATTTGTAATGAAAACCTATAATATTTAATTCAACTTGCATAGTATCTAGAAGTTTAGAATTTTAACTCGTGTTCTATGCTGAAAAGTTTTCTTTTGGTGATTAAAGCTTTTTGGGTAAAGAATATTGCTGAAATGTTTTCTTGTATTGAATGATTGTTAAGTTAAAGTACTCATGTGCCTTATGTCCTTTCTTTTGACATTTATAACAATTACCAATAAAAGTAGATTGTGCTTGAGAAATACCTTTCATTTTTCTTCTGTAGATGTTTGAGGTGTGGCCTGGTTTTCCACAGTGATTGCATGATAGCTTCTTGGATCTTGGGGTTGTGAAAGCATTCTTTTGATCTGGTTGATTAGAAGATTCACCATTCTCGTTGTACCCTAATCCTGTGTAGTTGTTGACTCTCCTTTGTCCATCAAGAAAATCATCCATCCTTTTGTTTCTATCCTCAGCCTTTTTAATCAATTCGTTGTGTTAATTCTAGACTTTGATTTCATGCTTCAATTTTTCATTCTCTTCTCTTAGCTCACCTATGATCTGTATTCTTTCAATGAGTTATGTATTTAATCTGTTTTCTTCTTGACTCATAAGAATTATCTGGTTTGTAACCTCATGGTGATGCTCAATGAGTCTTTGAATCTCTAATTCTTTCTCTTGTAGCTTCTCTGTAATTTTCCTCCTATCATCAATGGCTAGTGTTCTTTCATTTTCAGTTTTTCTTGCATCATTCATGACATCAATAATTTTCACCATTTGAGTCTCTTGACCAATTTGCAGCATCTTGATTTGATCTGTCAGATGTAGATTGATCTCTTGCATATTTGTAATTTCTTCAACTGATGTGTCTGAAGCTTTGCTCATTGATGATTCCATTGTTTCAAAGTAATCTATTATTTCCGATTCTTTGTAGTCTTTCTCATTCAGCCTGGTTGCCATAAATTTTCTTTCATCAAGCAATTTTCTCAATTTTATTCTCGCCTCCTTGTACTGCTCATAGTTTATTTGCATCTGTAACTGCTCATTCTCAATAGTCATGTCCAGTCTGAACTTGTCCATTGCTCTGATCTTTGCTATCAAGTCTTTAAGCTTTCCAAGAGAGAGACTTAGCTCTGATACCAATTGTTGAAATTATATTGGAATGATGTACTGAGAGGGGAGGGGTGAATCGGTACCTCTAAAACTTTTCTTGGTTAGCCCATTAACCCTTAATCATCAGTTTGTAAATTATCTTATCTAAATGTTCATCTTTATTTATGCATATGAAATCATATCATAAGTTCTTTTAGTATGTAACCATAACAAAAAAATTCATAAAAATAGATAACACATAACACAATATATGATATCTCAGAAAACTCTTGTTAGAAAGTAAAAAATGAGGTGGGGATTGTTACCCACAAGACTTCACCATCTGCAGATAAGAAGGGGTCGGTTAAGGCTTACAATTGGTCACTTCTAATGACCTACCCTGTTAGGAGTATTACAGTGGATACCTATTAAGATATACTTCATTTGAAGCTTTAGCAACACTGTTAAGTGTGCACTCTGTTAAGAGATTTGTAAAGAACGGTTAAGTCCACCTTCTACAAAAGGATTTTAGATGTGATGCACTTGTTAG
>MU223645.1:6222711-6245453 GCA_018584345.1 Thuja plicata
AGATAAAACATAATTCATTGAATATCATTTATATAGGGAGTTGTACCTCAATTCAGAGGGAAACTAGATATTCTCAGAAACGGTTTCCCAACTATTGTGTAAAGTTGTTCTTCGTTATAAGATTGGGCAAATAAAAAGAGGATAAGAAGAAGGACAATCTATTTACCAACACTTTTATTAGTTTCCTTTGGAGTCCATGCCTTGTTCTTTTTCGAGCATTCCTTATGTGTATGCCCATTCATCTTAAATGTAGGACAATATTTGTCCATATAGGTTTTTCTCTTTGGATTTGTCACTTTGGATCTCCACTCATGTGCCTTGTGTCCTTTCTTTTGACATTTATAACAATTACCAGTAAAAGTAGATTGTGCTTGAGAAATACCTTTCATTTTGCTTCTGCAGATGTTTGAGGTGTGGCCTAGTTTTCCACAGTGATTGCATGACAACTTCTTAGATCTTGGGGTTGTGAAAGCATTCCTCTAATCTAGTTGATTAGAAGATTGACCATTCTCATTGTACCCTAATCCTGTGTAGTTGTTGACTCTTCTTTGTCCATCAAGAAAATCATCCATCCTTTTCTTGCTATCCTCAGCCTTTCTGATCAATTCGTTGTGTTGATTTTGGATTTTGATTTCATGCTTCAATTTTTCATTCTCTTCTCTTAGCTCACCAATGATTTGTATTCTTTCAATGAGTTCTATATTTAATCTGTTTGCTTCTTGACTCATAAGAACAATCTGGTTGGTGACCTCATGATGATGCTTAGTGAGTCTTAGAATCTCTGATTCTTTCTCTTGTAGTTTCTCTATAATTTTCCTCGTATCATCAATGGCTAGTGTTCTTTCATTTTCAGCTTTTCTTGCATCATTCATTACATCAATCATTTTTACTTTTTGAGTCTCTTGACCAATTTGTAGCATCTTGATTTGATATGTCAGATGTAGATTGATCTCTTGTATACTTGTAATTTCTTCACCTGATGTGTCTGAAGCTTTGCTCATTGATGGTTTCATTGTTTCAAAGTAATCTATTATTTCCAATTCTTTGTAGTCTTTCTCATTCAGCCTGGTTGCCATAATCTTTCTTTCATCAAGAAGTTTTCTCAACTTTATTTTCGCCTCCTTATACTGCTCATAGTTTATTTGCATTTGTAGCTACTCATTCTCAATAGTCATATCTAGTCTGAACTTGTCCATTGCTCCAATCTTTTCTCTCAAGTCTTTAAGCTTTTCCAGAGAGAGACTTAGCTCTGATACCGATTGTTGGAATTATATTGAGATGATGTACTGAGATGGGAGGGGTGAATCATTACCTCTAAAACTTTTCTTGGTTAGCCCATTAACCCTTAATCATCAGTTTGTAAATTATCTTATCTAACTTTTCATCTTTCTTTATGTATATGCAATCATATCATAAGTTCTTTTAGTATGTAACCATAACAGAAACAATCATGAAAATAGATAACACATGACACAAGATATGATATCGTAGAAAACTCCTGTTAGGAAGTAAAAACTGCGGTGGGGATTGTTACCCACAAGACTTCACTATCTGCAAATAAGAAGGGGCCGATTAAGGCTTATAATTGGTCACTTCTGATGACCTACCCTATTAGGAGTATTAAAGTGGAGACCTGTTAAGATCTACTTCGTTTGAAGCTTTAGCAACACTGTTAAGTGTGCACTCTGTTAAGATATTTGTAAAGAACTGCTAAGTCCACCTTCTACAAAAGGATTTTAGATGTGATGCACTTGTTAGAATGCAACTACATAAGTCTTTGATATGATGATGTATGCAATCTTTAATTTCTGATAACATATCCTATTAAGCTTCATACATATAAGTAATCATCCTTCCATGATTGAATAACACCTTTATGTGCTCGTCGGTAGCCTCTGTGTGTTCTTGACAAATGATGTGTTCTATTTCTGAAATTTGCATGAATTCTGCCTTCTACTCCTTAGATGCTCTTTGTGGCTATCAACAACAATAAATTCACAACTCACAATTGAGTTTGAACATCTATTTATACTAAATCAGGCTCAATTCTTGATTCATGCATCGCAAGTTAACTCTAGATCCAATGTTTACAACTTGACCTTGATCTTTAGTTAGATATGTTTTAGATCCGTTAGGATGTATTAAAACATTTACATAAAGCTTGCTTGAACCTCAAGTTATGATTTAAAACAAACAAAAACTCTATAAATAGAATTACATTGCTTTATCCGTCGTGTAAAAATCAGATCCACAATTTGCGGGTTCTCTAATTGACTGTCGGTTCTGACAGTCGGTTTTCTTGGTCATTGGTGTTCCTTTCTTGAACTTATCATCGGGTATGCCTTTTCTATTCTTGTCAGGTTTGTTCTAAAAAACTATGTTGCCAGTGATGCTTGTAGTCATCGGTGATGCTTGTCGATTCTATACTTAGCATTTTTCATGACCTTTGTGTTCTGTCGGGTATGCTCGTTGTTCACCGGTAATGCTTGAAGTCTGTCGGTGATCTTTGTAGTCTGCTGGTTATCTCTTTCAATGTTTTTCACTAAGTGTACTAATGGAAAAATAATGTCATCAATCTCCCCCTTTGACATTAGTATAAAAAACATGATATGTGCAACATACTGGGTGTATTAGTATGTACACATGTGTATACTCCTTCCTTAGTCATTTGAATGACTCCCCCTATGTATATGCCGGTAAGTGTAAGTATATATACATATCCTTATTTATTTTTATTTTCCTCCTTTTTGATATATATTGTACATAACTATATACATTTCCTTTCCTCCTTTTTTGATTCTAAAGGCAAAGGTACTTACAACTTTTCAAAAAGATGGGAATGTGAGGACTTGATGTCCTCCATCATCTTTTCCCATTTTTCTTTCAGTATTTCTAGAGCCATGTGTTCTAGTGAAATCCTTACATGTATGTCATAGATGTTGTCTACTACAAACATCTTGTGGGTTGCTATCAAATTTCTAGCATCAGAAATATGCTGTTGTAAAATAGTAAGATTGGGTAGAATACGTGTCTGTAGTTTAGTGATCTCACCTCTGAGTTGTATTTCAACATCCCATATTTCTTGCCTTAGCCTATTTGCCTCTATGACCGTGTCATTATGTGCCTTTATACTGTCGGCATGAGAGGTTAGGCTTTGTACACTTGTTGTGACATTTGAATCTATCTCTGCTAGTTTGTCACTATTTTATTTTGAGAATTTCTCAAGTGTGCACATCTTTTGAACTAAGGTGATTGCTTTAGCAATCATTGGCTCTAATTCATCAGTGAGTTCAGAGAGCTTTACCTTGTTCAATGCCACTTTACCTTGTATATATGTCTATGTATAAATTGAAATGTGCTACTGCAGCCGATTTAAGTACTACATACCTAACCCAAGAATATGGAATAGTACACCTCATTGCTGCTTCCAGGGCTTAATTACCTCTTTCTACCGATGTCTTAACCTTGCTTTAATATTCTTCATGGATCTCGTATTGCCCATTTTCCTTATGAAAAGCTACCGAATGTTTATAAACACACTTATATCATCATAAAGAAGCTATCTTCTATTTGCTATTCTGAAGATTCTATTTAAACATGATATAGTATTCCAAAGGAGAAGGATTTATTTAAAGGCGAAAGGAAATTCACAAGTATTATATATATTCAAAACTTTATCCTTCGTAACAAAGTTTATTGTCTAGTACTTGATAGTATTTATCCATTACTTCTAAGAAATATACTGAGACTATACCACTACTATATCCTACCTTAATTCTTTGACTTTTTATAAACATAAAATTGGTATCATCTATTGCTAATATATGTTGCAAACCTTTTAAGACTTACCCCATTCCTATTCTAGTCCTTATGGAGCAAATCATAGCTCCATTCACCCTCACCCTTTTTAATTATAATGATGGCCACTTCTTCATTTTCTAAATCCTTCAACATTTTCAAGCACTTCTTCACAGATGGGGCAACAATACAGAAGTTCTCTAGTTCCATATTATCCAACACTTCTGGAATGTCAAAACCTTCGTCACGCCAATATTTGATGAGCCAGTCCTTATCCATTTCCTTTTTCAATATTTGTTTGAACAGAAAGTCCACATTTATCTGCATCTCTGGCCAGTGGGAGTCAAAGATCTTCTCATCTTTGAAAACAATCATCGGAACCCTTTAACAATTTGGAATGTCATTTAGCTTTGCTATTTTAGTTTTCATTATTAATTCTGGAAATGACACAAGTATCTGGTTATTAATACTATAGACCATACTCTCCAGACCTCCCAGTATTTTATCTTCAAAGATTAACTTTGTGGCTTCTATGATATCTTATTTTTTAAAACTTGCAAAGGTGGCCAGGGCTAAGAAGAGACCTACTATATTACCATTGGTTCGGTATGTGAAGGTGTTGTCAAAGTGTTCATCCCACATACCCTTTTCCTGTGCTCTTCTTGCAACTTCTGAGATAGGCTTGAGAATCTTGTTCCACCTTTCATGTTTAATAGCGCCTCTGAATGCCATGGCTTGATTATCGCTGAACTGGTATGTGATAAGCCTAGACTCCATTATTGCAGAGATCTAATCTTCCCTAGGAGAATTATCCTTGCCAACGACTATCAATGCAAAATTGGCCAACTCATGTCATAAATATAGGACACCGATAGCTTCACCCTAAAGTAACCTTCATCAGTCCCTAAGCACAAATTTGGCCTAACTTAATGAATCTTTAATTGCAGTAGTATAGACATGTGGTTTTTAATTAGTTAAACTTGCTCCTTTTCTTACTGCATGAGTAGCCAACTCGTGCCAGACTCGTCGATCAAAATCATAAGGTGAGGTGGATCCCGAAAGTGTTAATATGATATTTATGATAAAGGAATCATAAATATTACGGGTGTTGTGACAAATTTTTGGCATATAAAAGTTCATCTATTACTACGTATGTATGTTTGTATTTATAACTTTTGTATATATATTTTTATCACTGTATAAGAGATGCAACCTTTTAGCGATCATAAAGGAGATTTAAACTTTATATGTATCAGTATCCAAAGGGTATGTCTGGGTTTGAAGTACCTATACTACTAACCATAAGGATGTATTAACACATATATCCAAATTTTGATTATGGATATCTTTTATGAAATTCTTTATGAATATATGCATTAACACTATTAGAATGTCTATGTCAGTAACCTTTGTTTCCTTGGGATTGAAAAAGCATGCTCCCGGCCTCAAAGTATACAACAAAAGAGGGTTGTTAGCCTATATATAAAGATATGTACATACATACATACCTACATACATTCCCACCTATGTACATATATACATACATATGGACAATCTTTCGTATGTGCATATCTACATACATACATACACACATGTTAATGTGCATACGTGCATACATACCTACATATTTTTATAGCAATATTAATGGAACCTTACTTAAGATCTAGTGCGGTGTAATGTTGGAGGGATGGTTGTAACACCCTTAGGTGATACCCGTCGAGAAAGATTCAAGGTAAGGATTATTTGGAAACCTTCAATAATAGAGGGACTTATTTAAACTATAATTTATTTATTATATCTGGCTAAAACTCTTTAAGCTAACCTTTAGTTAGGTTACTGACTAAGCTCTATCCAGCCATAAGATTTACATAATTTTGAGGATCTTGAATTTTTGTTGAAGATGCCTCAGGAGGGATAGACATGCCATCTACTCCCAGATTTGCTAATTCATCTGCCCTTTTATTGCCTTCCCTATAAATATGATTAATTGTGATTTTGGAGAACTCCTTTCTAACATTGATGGCTTCAGTGAGAAGCGCATTTATTATCCAGTTAGGGGTAGAGCCTGTCCTAAGGGCATTGACTATTATGGTTGAATCCCCTTCAATTTCTAGATTTTTTATACCTAGATCATCACACATATTTAGTCCTTTTGAGAGTGAAAGTAGTTCCGCCCTATTATTGGTCTCATGACCAATAGGAGAGGAGAACACTACAATTTATCTACCTTCACTATTATGTACACAACCACCAATACCCACAATACCTAGGTTGCCCCTTGATGCACCATCAAAGTTCAGTTTAAACCATCTGTGACATGGCAGTGTCCATACGCACTCTGCCCTTCTAGATTTTGATAAATTTTCTCCTAGACCATAGAAAGGTGAGAGGATGAGGCCTAACCATTTCCCCCTAATTTCCTCGTCCCAAAGAGACATCTTTGCCTCTCTTTTTTGTTGGTTCCTACTTTTATTATTAGTAAATTCAATTATACTTGTTTCTATTTTATTGATCAATTGTTTTACATCCAATTTCTCATCTCTAAATATTCTTCTGTTTCTCTCCTTCCATAATTCCCATATGAAAATTGATGGGGCAGTGATCCATAAATTAGCATAAATGCTACCCTTCTTTAATTCAGGCCAGTACTAGAGCATTTCAAGAATGGTTTTGGGGAAAGCAGAATGCTAGTCCAGGTTACAACATAACCACTTCCAGCATTGATTTGAAAATTTGCATGATAATAGGATGTGGTTAAGGTCTTCCTCATCATGTTCACATAGAGGGCACTTGTTAGGTCCTTCATATCCCATTTTCTTAAATATTTGTATTGTGAGTAGCCTTTGATGCATAGCAATCTAGGTGCAAATGCCTGCCTTAGGCAAACAGTATTTGTTCCAACAAAGATTTGTAGGTATATTAGTCTTTGGTCTGATTTGTTTGCTTCTAATTGCTTTATAACCATCCCTTGATTTATATTCCCCATTTTTAGCCCCATCCCATACCAGGGTCTCATTTTTACCATTGAAGATTACATGTCTCTTGTTTAATGCTTCAGAAAGGAGACAAGCTTCATCCCTAGGTAGATTGAAAGTGGAAAAATCCTTCTATTCCCAACCAAAGCCCTTAGTTGATATTTTGATGTAATCTTTGACAAAACAGCCCAAAGAGGGTTCTAGAATGTTCCTAGACCGGGTAAATTGAGGTTTATCCAAAGCTTCAAACCCTCCCCAAGAGTCTTCTAAAAAGAGTGTTTCTTCCCCTATCCCTAAGTTCCAAGTAAGTTTACTAGAAATAATGTGGCAACATTCTAGCATAAAATTTCAAATTCGGAAACCTCTAGGTGGGTTCCTTTCCCTTATGATGTTTTTCAGGTTATTATCAGTTAAATATTTAGATATTAAAATTTGTGCCCACTTGTCCTATGGATTCCTATAAAGAAGCCATACTAATTTAGCTCCTAACGCCTTTCCTTGATCTCCAATGTTTTTAATACCCGCCCCCTTCATCTTTTGGACAACAGACTTTGTCCCATGCAATCAAGGGATATTTCTTTACATCACTCGTACCTTTCCAAAAGAAGTTTCTTAAGTGTTTATTAAATTCTATTTTTTTATTAGTGGGAAGATTAATGCATGCTAATTGATAGATTGGCATAGAGGCTAAAACATATTTAAGTGGCTCTACCTACTAAAGAAAGCCATTTTCCCTTCCACGAATTCATTTTCTTTTTAATTTTTTCTATTGTTGGATTCCAGAGAGAGGTAGTTCTTGTTCCCTTATCTAAAGGTAATCCAAGGTATTTACAAGGGAGACTTCCTAGATTGAAGTTAACTATACTTCAGATTTATTTTCATTGATTTCCTGCCCAAAGACAAGAGTGTAAGAATCTAGGATAGATTTGAACATTTTAGCTTCATTTTCTTCACTGGCACCATAAAGCATGGTATCATCAACAAATTGTTGATGGGTAGTTGGTTCCAAATTGCTAGAAATTGTGATGCCTTTGATATTGCCTTCCATTTGATGTGAATGTATAGCTCTCCCCAAGGCTTCAGCCATGATGGTGAAGAGGTACAGGGACATTGGGTCCCCTTGTCGGATCCCTCTTGACATCCCAAAGAACCCTTTCGAAGTGCCATTTATCAAGACAAAGATCATAGGCGTAGATATACATTCATATATAAGGTTAATCCAACTTTTTGTAAATCCAAAGGCTTCTAAACATTTACACAAAAATCTCCAGTCAACTTTATCATATGCTTTTCTAATGTCTAATTTTATTAACATGATGGGAGACTTATTGTTTTGGACTGAGTGAATAGCTTCTTGAGTTATAATGACTCCATCATATATTGATCGGCCAGGAACAAAGCCAGTTTGTTCCTCACTAATTAATAGGGGTAATAGTTTTTGGAGCCTAATTGTTAAAGTTTTAGAAAGTAGTTTGTATAAGGTATTACAGAGCGCAATTGGTCTATAATCATTTAGATTTTCTGATTTATCCTTTTTTGGAATAAGGGTTAAAAAGGTATTATTAAATTCTTTCAGGATTTTACTTGAATTTCTAACTCCTTCCAATGCCTCTGTAACCTCCTCTCCTATGAAATCCCAACATTTTTGATAGAAGGTAGCTGGGAAACCATCGGGCCCTAGTGATTTATCAGGGTTCATACGCATTAAGGCCTCCTTTACTTCTTTTATTGTAAATTTTTCCAATAAGATTTTGTTGTGTTGGGGTGTTGCTATTTTTGGAATATGCTTGAGCATCTTATTTTGTTCACATAGATTAGAGGATCTTGTGCTATTCAATATATCTGTAAAATATTTAATTGTTTCATCCACTATATCTGAAGGTTGTTGGAGGTCCTTCCCATCATCTGTCTTTATCCCTATAATTATATTTGTTACCCTTCTTTGTTTAGTACTATTATGAAAGAATTTTGTATTTTTGTCTCCTGCTTCTAACCATGATTCTCTAGATTTATGTCGCTAGAAGATCTCTGCTTTAGACAATATATCTTCATATTCTGATAAGAGGGTCTTCTCTTCTAGGTACAATGCCTCATCCATTCCAGATCAAATAACCTGTGAGTTTACCTCCTTCATTTTTTCTTCTAAAGCCAATTTTTTCTGAAAAATATTTCCAAATTTCTCCGAATTCCATTCTAGCAATTTTCTCTTTATAATTTTAAGTTTGCTAGCTACTATATACATTTTTGAACCTGAAACCTGAGCTTCCTCTCACCAATGTTTAATGAGGTTGAGGATGTTCTCAACTTGAAGCCACATTTGTTCAAATTTGAAGGGATAATTCTTTGGCCTAGAGTCAACAACAATTTGTAACTGGACAGGGTAGTGGTCTGAGCCAGAAATGGGAAGTATTTATGTATTAAAGGTTGCATTAACATCAACCAGACTCCCGTAGATATAGAATCTGTCAAGCTTTTCTGCAATGTTACAAAAAAATTTCCTTATGTTATTCCATGTAAAGGCATTATCCTCCATATGTATTTCTAGGAGAGAGTTTCTAGAGCCCCAGTCATTAAGGTTATATATATATATATATAAAATTTGTGGGTGTATATATATGTATGTATATATGTTTATATATATTTAAATATTTATTTATATATAGTATAGTATATTTATATACATATATCTATATGCATATATTATATAAACTTTGACTATTCCAATTCCATTCCCTTCACATTTAGACCCAACCTTGGGCTTCCTGTGTTAATGAAAGGAGCATACGAAAGGATTCTATAACCGAGCATAGTGTTATATATATATATATATATATATATATAGACACACACACACACACACACACACACACACACACACACACACACACACACATATATATGGATTAACTAGACATAAATCTTATAATTACTTACATAAAAATAACCAATATCAGAAAATATAAGACCAAATAGAAGAGAACACAATACACAAAGATTTAACGTGGTTCACCCAATCCCTGGGCTACGTCCACCAAACAACAAGTCCAATCTTTCTATTATCCAGTGATTACAATCTGATCATAATACGCAATCCCTTACAACTCAATACCGTTGTAAGAAGAAAAAAACATTACCTAACTTAAAACCCTATCCCTAAGCTGATTTATACAATCTTTATGCCACTTTAGGGTTAAACATGTCTGAACCCCCTAACTCGGGGGCTACCGCCCCTGAACCCCACGCATTGCAGAAAGTGTAAAACACTTTCTTGATCAGTCACCACAATATAACAATCTCCCACTTGGGGATCGATCAGACTCCACCAAAACCAACAATTCTACCACTTGGAGACTGATCCTGTAGCTAAACTACTACCCTGTGAAGCTCCCACTGGATCCAACCTTCCTGGACTCTGTTGTTCTGTCAGTCTATTCAATCTAGAAGACCAACCAAAGTTGAACAAGAATTTAGCTTCTCCCTCATCACAACCTTTATAAACATATCCATTGGATTATCATATGTATACATATCTTTTCTAGCTTTAACTGTCCATCATCCAAAACTGACTGAATGAAATGATATCGCAACTGTATGTGCTTTGTCTTTGAGTGCAAAGCAGAATTCTTCTCAAGATGAATGACACTCTAACTATCTGAATACAAATAGTTATCCACTTGTGGATGTCCCAATTCTTCCATGAAGAATTGAAGCCATATCATCTCCTTGGCTACCTTTGTAGCAGCAACATACTCTGCCTCTATAGTGGATAAAGCATTCACCTTTTGTAACTGATAAATCCAACTCACTACTGTCCCACCAATAGTAAATATATAACCTATTGTACTCCACCTGGTATCTATATCTCCTGCCAAATCTAAGTCAACATAGCCTTGAACATTAGTAGTAGAGCCCACAAAGTGTAAACACTTATTGGATGTACCTCTCAAATATCTAAGAATCCATTTGACTGCATTCCAATGCTCAATCTCAGGGTGACTCATATACCTGCTAATGACTCCCACTATATGTACAATGTCTGGCCTAGTGCATACCATAGCATACATTAAGCTCCCTACAGCTGAAGCATAAGGTATCTTGGACATTTTAGCCTCTTCTTCTAGTGTCTTTGGACACATCTCCTTAGTCAATTTCAAATGAATAGGCAAAGGTGTAGTGACAACTTTGGCATCCTTCATGGAGAATCTCTGCAACACCTTTTCAACATAATCAGCTTGAGATAGTGTTAATTTTATGTTCTTCCTATCTCTACAAATTTTCATGCCAAGGATTTGTTTTGCTGCCCCCAAATCCTTCATAGCAAAAGATTTTGCTAACTGTTGTTTCAACCCCTTAATATGATCCATGTTAGACCCAACTACAAGCATATCATCAACATATAAACATAGAATAATGTAGTTATCCTCATTTAACCTCTTGAAATAAATACAATGGTCAGAATAACATCGAGTGTATCCATTCTCATCCATAAAATTATCAAACTTAATATACCATTTCTGAGGTGCTTGCTTCAAGCCATATAAACTTTTTTGCAATCTGCACACTAAAATCTCCTTACCCTTGACCTCAAATCCATGTGGTTGTACCATATATATTTATTCATTCAAATCACCATGAAGAAAATTTGTTTTAACATCAAGCTGCTATAAATGCAAATCTTTAGTAGCCACAATTCTTAAAATAGTATGAATAGAAGTCATTTTAACAACTGGAGAAAATATCTCATCAAAATCAATACCATGTTTCTATGCAAATCCTTTTACGACTAATCTGGCTTTAAATCTTTTCTTACCTCCATCTTCTTCTTTCAGCCTGTAAACCCATTTATTCTGCAAAGCCCATTTACCTACAAGTAACTTACATAAATCTCAAGTCTAATTTTTTAGCAAAGATTCCATTCTTCTTTCATTACAGACTCCCACTGAAGCTTTGTATCCACCTACATAGCTTCATTATAACATTCAGGTTCACCAACATCAGTTAATAAAATTGAATACAAAGAAGGTGAAAATCTATCTGGAGGTCTACTTAGCCTTGTTGACCGTCTAACATTCACTGGGGTGTGTGGTATTTGTTGTTGATGTTGTTGCGGAGCATAAGGAATTACTGGAACATTATCTTTTGGAGTATCATCCAACTCTACATAAGCAGTGTCTTTCTTCTCATGTTGTTGCAATAGTTCTTTGTACAATATTTTCTCATTGAATATGGCATCCCCGCTTCTTACAATTTCACGATTTTCAAAATCAAAAATTCTGTAATAAAATTCATCAATGCCATATCCAAAAAATACACATTTCTTTGATTTTTCTTCCAGCTTGGTTCTATTTTCAAAATCTATATGTGCAAATGATTCACAATCGAAGGTTCTGAGAAAAGAATAACTTACCTTCTTACTAGTCCATGCTTCCTCTAGAATACCACAACCCAAAGGAGTAGAGGGACCTTTGTTAATTAAATAAATAGCAGTATTTATAACCTCTACCCACATGTTTAAGGGGAGCCCAACATGCAATCTCATAGTCCTTGCACACTCCATTATTGTCCAGTTCATGCGTTTAGCCACTCCATTTTATTGTGGAGTTCTTGGAACTATTTTCTACCTACGAATACCATTAGAGGAACAATAATATTCAAATTATTTTCTGCAATACTCACCACCATTATCATATCTAAGAAATTTTAATATCTTACCAGTCTCATTTTCAACCAAGCTTTTCCATTTTTTAAAAGTTTCAAATACTTCAGATTTCTGCCTAAGGAAATAAATCTAGACTTTCCTAGTTGCATCATTAATGAAAGTAACATAATACAAAGAGCCACCAAGGGAAGAAACATGAGTCGGAACCCATATATCTATATGCACAAGCTCTAATTTATCATCTTTCTTTTCCTTCCCACCCTTCAAGAAACTGACTCTCTTTTGTTTCCCATACACAACTTTCACAGAAATCCAAATTTACACATTTTAGACCTGGTAAAACTTTCGTTGAATGAAGTAATTCCATACCTTTCTCACTCATGTTCCCAAGTCTGTTGTGCCATAGTGTTGTTTCGGTATCCATAGTGACTCTTTCATTTTCTACCTGCTCAAGTGCAGCAACTGTTCCTGAACATTCACTTTTCTCTATAACATTTAAAGTAGAAGGAACAACATTACTTGTACAAAGATATAAGGTGCCTACTTTCACACCTTTTCCTACTACTAAGGAACCTTTTGAAACCTTCCAATTTTTATTGTTAAAATTAACTGTTCAACCTTCATCACCTAGTTGCCTTGCTGAAATTAAATTTCTACTCAGCCTTGGAACATGTCTTACCTCTTGTAGTAGCCAATGATTCCCATTTTGCAACTTAATCTTAATTCTTCCCTTCCCAACAATTTGACAAGCTTCATCATCTCCCAAATAAACTTGCCCAAAATCACCTTGGACATAATCAATAAAATAACTGCTATGGGGTGTAGCATGAAAGGAAGCCCCTAAATCTAGAACCCATGAATCATCAACATTCTCAAGGGAAAGAATCAAAACATCATCTTCATATTTTGTACTTACCACATTTGCCTCCTTAGTGCCACATTTGCCTCCTTCATGCCTTCATGTTTGTCTCCTTCTTTATTCTTCTGAGACCAACAATCTTTCTTCTTATGACCTAGTTTTCCATAGTACTAGCAGTCACTAGGTCCTCTTTATTAAGACCTCTTTCCCTTTGACTTCCCTCGTGATTTCCCATGATTTCTAGAGTTGTTTCCTCTATCTCTTGTTCTGCCTCTGCTTTCTACATTCAAGACACTACCTGATGTAGCTCCATCTGAGCTTTTTCTATGAATTTCCTCACTCAAAATAACACCAAGAACATCATCAAATTTTAGAGTGTTCGTATTAAAAACAGAGTTACTAACAACCATTATCAAGCCATTCTAGCTTTCTGGCAAAGAACACAGAATCAAAAGCGCCCTAATTTCTTCATCAAAATTTATATTCATAGAGGATAATTGACTAGTAACTGTATTAAACTCATTTAAATGATCAACCAATGACCCACCTTCTACCATCTTCATATTAAATAAATGTTTCATAAGAAATACTGTATTCGAAGCGGAAGGCTTTTCATACAACTTTGCTAGGCTGTCCATCAAATCTTTAGTTATCTTTGCTTTGGTAATATTAAATGCCACCGACTGTTCCAGGCATAAGCGAATGCTACCCAATGCCTTTCTATCTAGAATATCCCAATCCTCTTGAGACATAGCTGCATCTTTCTTGGCCACTCCTCCCAATGGTCGCCATAAATCCTTCTGATAGAGATAGTCCTCCATCTACATTTTCCATAACTGAAAGTTCTATCCATTAAACTTCTCAACCTTCAATCTACCATTGTCTGCCATTACTCCCACTCAACCATGAGACTCCCACTAGACTGTGAGATCTTCCTGCAAAGGATAACTGAAGACAACCTTGCTCTAATATCACTTTTTAGGATTAACTAGACACAAATCTAACAATTTCTTGCAGAAATATAACCAATATCAGAAAATACAAGACCAAACAGAAGAGAACACAATACACAAAGATTTAACGTGGTTCACCCAATCCCTGGGCTACGTCCACCAAACAAAAAGTCCAATCTTTCTATATCTAGTGATTACAATCTGATCGCAATACACAATCCCTTACAACTCAATACTTCCATAAGAAGCAAAAAATATTACCTAAAGTAAAACCCTAACCCTAATCTGATTTATACAATCTTTATGCCACTTTAGGGTTACAACATGTCGGCCAGCAAATTAAGTCCCCTAAGCATTGCAGAAAGTGTAAAACACTTTCCTAGATAATACTTTCCTGATTAGTCACCACAATATAACACACACACACACACACACACACACACACACACACACACACACACACACACACACACACACACACACACACACACACACACACAAGGATGGCGCCCAAAGGCTTCAATGACTATAATGGCTGACAGAGACCATGGCGACCTTACCAGGCATGAGGGCTTACAACAATGGATCAGAGACTTTTGCAATGGAACAATAGAAGGATGGGACCTCCCTGGATCAATGATAATACAAAGGAAAAGTGGCCCTACAACATGCACCAAATGCAACGTTTTAACATAGATGCTAAACTCCCAAACAACAATAAACCAAGTTACCAAAGAGGGGAACCACATGGTTTTGACAGGGATAGTGGGAGAGGGGAGAACAACCGAGAGAAATCATGATAGACATGACATAAAAGGAAAAATTCTGACCCTCTAAGCTTCAACCAGATTGAAAAGAAGTTTTGGCACCCAAAGGACAACAAGATGGATTCAAAAAACCATGCGGTCTAGATCAATGACAAGAGCTTGCAGACCGAGGAGGGTGAACTTCAAATGGTAAGGGCTTCACCCCTTTTGATTAACAATGATTATTGGAAAGACACGGTAGATCAGTTAACCGATAGAGCTTTCTTCATGAAATGGCTTGGACCATGGCCATCCATTGAAAAAATACAAAGGTGGATAATATCCAAATGGGACAGCCATTTTGAAATCAAAACCCTAGCTAATGGATTCTTAATGGTTGTCTATCCCATAAAAATGGATAAGGAATGGGTTATAAATGGGGGGCCTTATATGATAGATAATAAAGGTCTATTTATTTGCGACTGGAAGCCTAACTTTAATCCAGAGGCAACAAAAGTAACATAAGTGGCCATATGGTTAAAATTAACAAACCAGCCTTGGGAATATAAGGATGATGCAACCCTAACAGCTATATGAAATTGCATAGGAAATTTTATCAGCTCTGAAGAGGCAGTGGATGATAATGATTTCCACATATATTACAAAATCCTTGTGAAAATATAGGATTGCTACAAGATCCCAGAATACATGGTGTTAGGATCAACACACGGGGAATGGTGGTTAAAGATTGAAATAGAAACTAACTCCAATGATAAGAAATAAGGGAAACTTCCTTGAAAAATAAAGGATTGGAGATCAATCAAAACTTAGATTGGATCAAGGAGATGGAAGCAAAGAAATCCAAACTCCCTGAATGGGCAATAATAAATGAGGAAGAAATGATTATGGGTCGTGGGGCTATGGTAGGATTAGTCGAGTCCCTGCAATAAGCAATGGATGCAATGAGAAAGGATACAAAACTCAAGATGGCAAATTCAACTCTTCAGGTTGAAAGCTTTCACAGCTCAGATTCCACCCAAATGGTAAAGGACACCCCTGTGGAAGGTAATGGGGAGAAACACAGAGAGATAAAAAATGAACAAGACCCCAATGTTGTTCCAGACACCTTTGAACAAGGGGAGATCTACACTACCCCAAGGAGATTTAGAGAGCCGAAAGTAGACAGAGGCAGTAAACCTGACTCAGCTATAAATGACACTTTTGATGCAGGCAGGCAGAGCCCATCAATGAAGAGGAAAGAAATCATGGATGAATGCCGAGACATTAAGATATCCCAATCAGGAATCTCGAGTCTTCACTAAATGAGGAAAATGTTAATAATAGATGGGATTCAGAGTCAGAATATGAGTCAACAGGGGAGGAGGATAAACATGAAGAACTAGGGTTGCAAGATCAAATGGACATAATGAAAGAAAGAACTATCCAACAAACCCCCTCACAGGTGAAGCAGCCTAACATAAAAGTCAAACAAAAAAGAGGTCCCAAATTTGCATAGGCCAAATTAGCAATAGCTGGTAATGTGGCAGACCAGGCAAAACTGCTGAGATGGGGAAGAGGTTATCCCTCTTCCCGAAAGCAATGAAGTTTCTTTTGTTGAATGTTAGGGGCTGCAATGCCCCTGACAAGTGGCATTTTATCAAGTGATGTTTTGATCAAACCCAACCAGATCTAGTGCTATTGCAAGAAACAAAGCTTAGTGGGTTAGAAAAACTACAGTTTATGAGAAAGTTCACTCAATGGGGATGCTTGTTCACAGAGGCCAATGGTGCCTTGGGTGGAATGGGTGTTTTATGGAAGGAGTCAGTAATGAATGTGACATTGGTGGAAGAAGGGATTTTTTGGCAAATGGTGGAGGTCACTTCCTCTCAGTTAAGAATGAATTTCTATGTTATTAATGTTTATGGACCTTGTAGTCAAGTTATGAAGCATCAACTTTGGAATTCCCTTTCTAACATATGCAATCGAATAAAGGATAGCTTGTTTGTGGTGGGAGGGGATTTTAATGCAATCACATCTCCTATGGAGAAATTAGGAGGTAAAGGATGGCACAGCCAAAGTCAGAAGGAATTTGCAGATTTTATAATGGTTAATGAACTCCAGGATGTGCAGTTTAGTAATGGTGTCTTTACTTGGACCAACAGAAGAATGGGGTTTTCCAATATAGCTGAAAAGGTGGATATATATCTGCTAGGTGGTAAATGGGCTGATACTATTTGGTTATGCCAGGTAGAGATTTCATCAATAACCAACTCTGACCATTTTCCCATTGTTTTGAGAATTGTTGATGATGCCACCCCTGACAGAGCACCCTTCAAATTTGAGAAGATGTGGCTTAGAAAATAGGGATTTATGGGTCTTATAGACTAGTGGTGGAACAATGCACCCAAGAGGTCAGGTAATACAACCTTTCAATTTTTTAAGAAGTTACAATTCCTAAAAGAACGTCTCAAACTGTGGAACTGAGAGGTATTCAAAAATATCTTTGATGAGAAATTTAGACTGGAAATGGAATTGGAAAAGGTTAATGAGTTAACCATGAAAGGGGGCATGCATATTGAGCTATTTAAATAGGAAAAAGAATTGAAGGAACAATATAATGAAATTTTGGAAAGGGAAGAGATATACTAGAGGCAAAAATCTAGGGAACTGTGGTTAAAAGAAGGGGACAGGAATACTAAATTATTTCACAATTTAGTTAAAGGCCAGAGATCCCTCAAAATTTTTTTTACCATTAAGGATCATCATGGAAATGAGATAAATGACCAAACTCTGATTAATGATGAAGTTGTTCACTTTTTCTCATCCATCTTCAATCAAGAGGAAATTGTGATGAATGAGGATCCAGAATTCTTAAATGTCATCCCTTCAGTCATTTCTAAGGAACAGAATCAGATGCTTTTGAAACCCATCTCTATGAAAGAGGTCAAGACGACTTTGTTTAATCTAGGGAGTGGTAAGGCCCTGGGCCCAGATGGATTTCCAGCCTTATTTTTTCAAAAGGCTTGGCATATTATTGGCAATGAGTTGCATGCAGTGGTAGAAGACTCAAGACTAAAAGGAACTATTTTTAAGGATTTCAATAACACCTTCTTATCTCTCATTCCAAAGAAAGGTAGAAAGGAGTCCTTTGATGACTTTTGGCTAATAGCCTTATGTAACACAATTTATAACGTAATTGCAAAAGTAATTGCTAACAGGTTGAAGGAGTTGCTACCAACGGTCATTTTGGAGGAGCAAAGTGGGTTTGCACCAGGAAGATCTATTTATGAAGGTATTGTAGTTGTGCATGAAGCCATTCACTCTTTAAAAAAGGGAAAAATCCTGGAATGATGATTAAATTAGATATTAAAAAATATTATGATAGAGTAAATAGGAGTTTCCTTTTGAATGTCTTAAAAAAGTTTGGTTTTGATAATTGCTGGTGTGATTGGGTCTCAAGCTGCATTTCTACTCCTAGGATATCCATTTTAATTAATGGAAGTCCACAGGGTTTCTTTGATACAAATACAAGGATTTGACAGGGAGATCCTCTATCTCCCTTCTTGTTTATACAAGTAAGAGGCTCAATACAAGTAAGAGGCTCTACTGGGAACTGGAAAGGTATTGAGGTGGCTAGAGGAATTGATCCAGTCACACATCTACAATTTGTGGATGACACATATATGATGGGGGAGGCATATCCTAGAGAAGCTAGAATAATAAAAGAATGTTTGGAAGTATATAGAAAATCTCTAGGATAGAATATCAACTGGGAAAAATTAGATATTTTTTTCTTTAATATACCCCTTCGGTCCAACAACATATTTGTAGAATATTAGGCATGAAGGTAGGAGTGTTACCAAGCAAATATTTAGGAATCCCTCTATTTGAAGGATCATCCAAAGAAAACCTTTGGAAAGATCTCATTGATAGTTGTGTGAAACATATGGAAAGTTGGAAAGGGAAGTGGCTTACTTATGCAAGTCGCATTCTCGTGTTGCAGTCAGTCATCTCGGCCATCCCAATATTCTCTATGAGTTGATTGAAGATTCCTATGAAGGTCCTAAGATATATTGAACAACAAATGAGAAGGTTCTTTTGGAATGGGGGGTAGGAGGAAATAAAGATTCCTTTAGTAGCATGGGACACTATATGCAAGTCAAAAAAGAAGGGTGGAGCTGGTCTTCGAAAGTGGCATCTGATAAATAAAGCCTTGCGGGCAAAACTGGTTTGGGAAATCTATTCTAAACCCTCTCAACTATGGGTGTAAATATTGAAAAGCAAATATTTGGATTCAATGGATGACAAGTGTATCTTTATAGTTAGGGATCCTCCAAAGGGGTCTATCATCTGGAATTTTATTCTAGAGTGTAGGCCAGTGGTGTGTAATCATCTAACATGGTAGATTGGTGATAATAGAGATGCTGCTTTCTGGGAGGACTCCTGGAATGGGATGCCAGTGCTAGCTGATGATAACAACTTAATTGATATAATTAGGAATCTTAAACATACATGGGGAGATAAAGTCTGAGATTATATAGAAAAGAAGGAGGAACCGATGGGTGAGAAAGCTATAGATAACTATGGGCTTGAAGAGGCCCAAAAAGAATAGCGGGAGAATATTATAGGGGAAAGACATATAACCCTTTGTGATGACCATGATGCAATAATATGGTGTGCTGCTAAAAGTGGGCAGTATTCTGCAAAACTGGGTTACAACTTACTAGCTACGAATGAGGAAGCAGATGGATGGCTCCATAAATTATGTTGGGATAAAGAATGTCTGCCAAAGGCTGGGGCCTTTGCATAACTGGCCATTCAAAAGAAAATAATGAAAGGGGAAAGAAGGAAAAGATATGGATTTATTGGCCCAAGAATATGTCCAATGTGTAATAATGCCTGTGAGGATGTGGACCACTTACTTGTTCAATGCAGGGTAGCACAAAAATGTTGGGATATGGTTAGAAGGAAGTTAAATTGGATTGGGCCTTTACCAAATCTCATTTTGGATTTATTCAAATGCTGGCCGATTCACATGCAGAAATCAAAATTATCCAAATTATGGATAGTAAGCCCATCCATTGTGGTATGGGAGTTGTGGAAGGCTAGAAACAAACTGATTTTCCAGGATGTGGCAGAAACTGATGAATAGATTATGAAACAGATTGATAGATCAATTGAGGAAGTGATGAGAATAGTGGTAAGCAATAAAAACCCCAGCTCAATCTTCTTCCTTTGGGACAAGAATGTCCATTTTTCTTGGCCAGGAATTAAGATCAAATTTAACAATGATTGGAATATAATGCCAGTAAGGAAAACGTGTAGGGAGAATGTTGTTTGGATCCCTCTAGACTCAGGATGGGTCAAAATAAATTTTAATGGTTGCTCAAAGGGCAACCCAGGGATTTTTGGCACTGGAGCAATTGCTTGGGACTCAAAAGGCAATACTCTAGCAATGGTGGCAATGAAATTGCAGGACGGAACAAACAATTTGGCGAAAATACAAGTTGCTCTCTTGGTGGTTAAGCTTGGAAAGAGAATTGGTTTACAAAAAGTGCACTTGGAAGGTGACTCAAAAATTGTAATTGATGCAATAAAAAGGAATAATTCTTACACTTGGTGAATTTAGAACATTTTAAGAGAAGTATGTCAAGTGTTAAATCAGTATAATGATTTCAAAATAACTCACACATTGAGGGAAGGTAATCATGAAGCAGACAAATTAGCAAATTGGGCATGCACCTTTAATTTAACCCACGATATTGCTTGGGAGGATATGAGTATGATTACTCTTAATGATGATTAAATATGTTGGGAGAAGTAACAAATATGTGGAGAGAGAAAAGCCTGATTGTCACACTTCTCAATCGACGGTGAAAGGACAAAATGAAGATTAAATGAGGTCATCAAGCTAAAAGGACTGATCACAGGCTTTGGATGGGATAGATATGAGCAATGTCTTAATGACTGCTAATGGATTTCTATTAAAATTTTAAATCTTATAAAATGGATGGATTAAGTAACAAGTAATGTAAAAAATTTAAATGTGACAAAGCCGAGGAACAAAATACTAACTGTTGAGAGAGTTGAGAAGTTTGAAGCTGCTGTCGAGTGCGGAAAATTCACAAGAGAGGAAGATGGAGGAAAATTTTAGTGTCGACACAAAAAAACAAATGAAGGCCTTTAAAGGGCATGCTAGCAAAGAAAGGATTCAGGGCTTACTCAAGATAAAAATAGATGAAATGGTGAATGCAGTAATTGCGGTGATAAGGGAACAATTTCAAGAAAGGAAGATCAAGCGACGCACGAATTTGCACTGCATTTCATTTTTTGTAGCCTGGGGTCTGGAGATAAATAGAAGTGTAGAGGAAGTTGGCAGAGTAACCAAGGCTCTATTCAAGGAAGATGTTATAGAGAAGTTGGATTCCATCCTGGAATGGGCAATTCCAGGGATTGGGTCTGCCATTTCAGAGTGCTTCGAGGATGATGAGGATGGTAGAAGATATGGGCACATCCCATTCTTGCAGTGGAGACCTAATAATGACAAACCCCTGATGTTCAACCGAGTGGTGACAGAGAGTAACTGTGGAATTGGAGTTGCACAATGATAGAGAAAGGATCATTACAGGGGTCTTCAATCAGAATGTGCCTTGTAAACAACAAAACAAGAGGGGTAGTCGACAGATTGTAGAGATGGGGGAATAATCTAGGAATGGTGCTCTAAATTTTGGCCTTTTTGTATGAATGTCAACTGGGATGAAGGACAAACGAATAGGTGTTTTTCTATCGACCTAGTCAAGTGTTAAAGGTAGAAGAATGGGGAATGGACAAAGGTGCAGCCGTCAGTAGATGTATTTTTTGGTTTTTTTTGAAAATGTAATTAATGGTCATATTCTGTGTAACTGGGAACATGGTTATAGTTAAGTCAAATCATAGATAGATGTAGAGATGTTGGTGTTTGAATTGATGTGTAAATGCCCGATAGTGCTGATAGAAGTTATTTGCAGTTGGATGTTGAAAAGATGTAATCTATTTTATTTCATATATATATATGAGAAAACCCTTACCGACCAAATATGTGTGTGTGTGTGTGTGTGTGTATGTATATATATATGTATATATATGTGTATATATATATGTATGTATATATATATATATGTATATATATATATGTATGTATATATATATATATATGTATATATATATATATATATATATGTATGTATGTATGTATATATATATGTGTGTGTGTGTGTGTGTGTGTGTGTGTGTGTGTATATATATATGTATGTATGTATGTATGTACAAATAAAATTTTAAATCAAGAGTCTTCCATAATGAAAAGAGGGGAAATCTACCTATAACATAGGCTGGGTATAAACCAAAAGTTTTATTGATCCAATAATTTTTGTAGTGAGATGATATCCCTACATTAAGTTTAAGAGATTTATTTAAATTATTCTCTAAAACGGGCATATATAGTGGGTAAGTAATGTTAAGATTCGGGTATGTAGTGTTACAAAACCAAAGTTCTAGAGCAGTTACATAAGTGTGACTCTTAATCATCTACTTTGGAACATATATGAAATTACCATAGCTTTAAACTGAAAAAATGAGTTTGCTATTATAGACACCCTAAAATGGACAGGCTTGCGACTTTACATTAAAAACACTAATTTTCATCTATTAATTAATGGTTTCTTAATCATTAATTAATCATCTATTTTCTTCTAAATTCATCTCTCAAAATCA
>MU223645.1:6261103-6306933 GCA_018584345.1 Thuja plicata
ACCCACCTCTTCAGTTCAAAAAGGTAACTCATAATTAGCTCCTCAGTTAACCAAACTCTATCTCCTCTTAACCAAATAAAGAGGTGGAGTTTACTGAGGATCTCTCATGTTCCTTTTGATCACAACCATTCATCTCCCCATCTTTGGGATTGATCTCAACCACTCATTTCATCACCAATTCCTATATAATAAACCCTTCATAACCATTTGAAGGATCCAAGATTTCAAGCTTACAAGTGCCATTACTCTGTCAGCATTCAAAGCTATCTTGCGATCACACACACACTTTGCAATTATCAAATTCTCGACGCTTCTCAAGTCATAGACGCTGCCCCGCCAATACTGAGCATCAAGAACAACGTTTCGGAAGGAGTAGAGAGAAACAATACAAGCTTCAAGCATCGAAGGGTTTGCATTCGTTTGTCTTCCTTTCTCTTGTTTGTACATTTTATTGCTCACGTTTCTGTTATTCGTTTAGTAGTTATTGCGTACTTGATTTGCATTCACATGTGAACCTTTGCCACTAACTCCTGCCCTTGGAAAGCTGTGGGAAACCAGAGAGAGAGGCGTATAGCTATAATACTTATTGTAAAACTATGATAATGACAAACTTGAGTTGGCTATAATATGTATATAACTATAATCTAATTCATGATAGAAACCAAATATATATAAGTTCATTATCCTGTAGTATCTTCCAACTTTTAACCATCAAGTCAAAATGATAATTCAGGATATAAAGTTTCTAGTTACTAAATAGTAGTAGTTTTATAGTACCAACTATACAAACTACCTTAATCTATCAGATGATATATACATAAGGTAATGACTTAGCCTATTTTGATTCCCTTGCCTTTTCCTTTTGTATTTCCACCCAAAGATAGAAAGTCTGCATCCGAGGATGGCTCCCTCTCCTGGAGCTCCTCTTCCTCCTCGCTATCACTCTCAGAGATAATGACCAACAATGCTGAACTAGTCTAGTCCATGGCATCCTCAAAGCCTGTAATATTTTCTTCCTTTAAGTATATAGTGAACCAATTTGAGTTTTCTGGACACTTGACATAGAAAAGTACAGTCAAAAAGTTCAAGTTACAACTTCTACACTCTAGGGTTGATTCAAGGGTTTCCCAGTTCTCAACCCATAAAATGAGATATTTAGGAACATGATTGTCCCCCCATAAGAGTTTTCTCATAGTTCCTAGCTTTGGGGATCATGAGGGCATCATCAATGTTGTCGAGGACAATGTTAATATCACCTAATATGCTCTTTTTAAAAATGTTCACACAGATCTCCTTGGCGATTTCTTGTCTCTTTCAAAGAACATAGTTAGGATGAGAAACATTGAAGCAATTCCAAATTTCACCTTGGTCCTATCTATGTTACCTAAGTAATCTTCTCCTAATACCTTCATTATTGCCTCCACCACTAGTGTGTTTTTGAATTTGATAATTCCTCTTATTCTCTACTCGGCTACCTCATTCTTCACTTTTGTCTATTGGTTCTTACTTCAAAGCCTAATTGGGGTATCCATTAAAATTTGTTTCATCTTCTCTCTTATGCAAAATAAAATACTTGAGGCTTTATGGGAGGCTAATTTCCTTAAGTGTCATTTTAGCTTTCTAGGGAAGTTATTAGTTGTATTCGATGTGTCAAGTGTTAGACGCTCTAATTGAAATTGGTACGGATATTATGTTTAAGTGTGATGATTTATAGATCAAAATTTTCTCGCAATCATATCTCATTGTAGTACGTGTGAGATATCATGCCATGAGGTTGGCATGTGTTAACTTAAATTTGCATCTTTTGTAATGATTCTACTTGAACCGTACTATAGCTAGATGTGAGTTAGTAATTATCAGGTGAAAGCTTTAGATTTAGTGAAGTAGATTGAGCATGGTTTGATAAGTGTTTAACTTTAGTAAGATAATTATTATCCTATTGTTGTTTGGTTGTATTCGAAATGATTGTTGTTATTATTTTAAAGCACTTTCTTAATGAGTCCATTCCTTTTATGATTAAATGAGTATTTATTATTCTTGTCTTGTCATAATGCATACGTAAGGAATTATTGAGTTTGTGATATATGTCTTATCATTGAAAATGTTTTACTATCTAGTTGTATCTATCTATCATGTTTGTGGTTATAGCTTTGAGGAGAACTTAATATGTTTGTAAAGCACGATTATATATATATATATATATATATAAACAAATAAAAACCTTCCAAACTTAGAATTAGATTCGCTTAGGGCTTCTATAATTGTTAAAGAACTTGGAGTTCAGTATTCATGGGCTAAGAGGAAAAAAATTTAATGAGTCCTAAAGGTTTGGGTTAAAATATGGGTACTACCTCTTCTAACCTATCCATGTGGAAATCTATGATAGTGAGGAATAACAAAGAACTCTATTATTCCAAGACGATGTCATCTAAAATACTTGTAGTATGGTTTGCTGAGATATTCTTGTTGTCACTAGGGATTGCACCCGAAAGAGCTAAGTATTAAACTCAACAATCCTGTGAAACATGGGAATACTTTTAGGTTGTGGGGAACCTATAATGAAAGTATGCCTCTGGATTAAGGGTCGGCTTCCCCTTGAATTACCTTTAAACTTAAACCATTTGGAGGAAAAGGGAAGAGAGAAGTGCAGAACTGGAAATAAATGGAAATGAAACCTAGGTGATTCACCAAACTTTAAGGATCCATAGATTGAAGGTATACCCACAATGAAATATGAAAATGACTTTGTAATTCACAAATTGATCCTACTATTTTTATATTCCTTTAAATAAAGAGGTATTGGAATAAAAGGAAGGGAAAGAGCTTCCATAATGTAAAACTTAGATGTACATAGATTAGGACTGAGAATAACAAAAATACTCAATTTGAACAAACATGTAAAGTAAAGGACACAACCTAGATCACAATAACCTTAACATATAATTTAATAGAAAACTTAGAAGTAAATAGGAACAAGAAGGACTATTGTTGCATATTTAGTAAAAAGGGGCCAAATACAATTTACATCACCAAGAGATACAAACATTCAAATATTAGAATGAGATATAATGGAAGAACTAACTCATCACAAAAATGTGAGAGGTATATATAGGAGTGAAACCAAAATATGCATTTCCAAGGATCGAGCTAGATGTGAGTTAGTAATTATCAGGTGAAAGCTTTAGATTTAGTGAAGTAGATCGAGCATGGTTTGATAAGTGTTTAACTCTAGTAAGATAATTATTATCCTATTGTTGTTTGGCTGGATTCGAAATGATTTTTGTTATTATTTTAAAGCACTTTATTAATGAATCCATTCCTTTTATGATTAAATAAGTATTTATTATTCTTGTTTTGTAATAATGCATACATAATGAATTATTGAGTTTGTGATATATGTCTTATCATTGAAAATGTTTTACTATCTAGTTGTATCTATCTATCATGTTTGTGATTATAGCTTTGGTGAGAACTTAATATGTTTGTAAATCATGGTTTTATATATTTATAGAAATACACGTGGAAATATATATATATATATATATATATATATATATAAACAAATAAAAACCTTCCAAACTTAGAATTAGATCCGCTTAGGGCTTCTATAATTGTTAAAGAACTTGGAGTCTGGTATTCATGGGCTAAGAGGAAAACTGTTTAACGAGTTCTAAAGGTTTGGGTTAAAATATCGGTACTACCTCTTCTAACCTATCCATGTGTAAATCTATGATAATGAGGAATAACACAAAACTCTATTATTCCAAGACGTTGTCATCTAAAATACTTGTATTATGGTTTGTTGAGATATTCATGTTTTCACTAGGGATTGCACCTGAAAGAGCTAAGTATTAAACTCAACAATCCTGTGAAACATGGGAATACTTTCAGGTTATGGGGAACCTATAATGAAAGTATACCTTCGTATTAAGGGTCGGCTTCCCCTTGAATCACCTTTAAACTTAAACCTTTTGGAGGAAAAGGGAAGAGAGAAGTGCATAACTGGAAATAATTGGAAATGAAAACTAGGTGATTCACCAAACTTAAAGGATCCATATATTGAAGGTATACCCGCAATGAAACATGAAAATGACTTTGTAATTCACAAATTGATCCTACTATTTTTATATTCCTTGAAATAAAGAGGTAATGGAATAAAAGGAAGTGAAAGAGCTTCCACAACCTAAAACTTAGATGTACACAGATTAGGACTGAGAATAACAAAACACCTTTATGAATACTCAATTTAAACAAACATGTAAAGTAAAGGACACAACCTGGATCACAATAACCTTAACATGTAATTTAATAGAAAACTTAGAAGTAAATAGGAACAATAAGGACTATCATTGCATATTCAGTAAAAAGGGGACAAATACAATCTGCATCACCAAGAGATACAAACATTTAAATCTCAGAATGAGATAGAATGGAAGAACTAACTCATCACAAAAAATGTGAGAGGTATACATAGGAGTGAAACCAAAATTTGCATTTCCAAGGATTCTAGAAATCACCATGCACAACTCCACCAAATCCCAAATTAGAAGAAGCAATATCTCTGAACAAATCTGCATTTCAGGTGCACAAGACATGCTTTTCATATCTGGATGTTAGGTCCCCAGATTTGTAGGTGGTGAAAAAGATAAATTTAGAATCATGCCTTAAAAGGCCATCACTTTTGAAATCAAATCTAACCTACCCCTAAATCATGCTTGGTAGGTGATATTTTCCAAAATAATTTATAATTGCATCATTGGGAAAATATTTACAATAATAAAGGCATGATTCACATAATGCATCCCATTTGAATCAATCAATGACCTTTAGAAGAAAAGATAAGAGACATGTTATCAAATCTTTTTCCATGACACCTAGGACCTAGGGTATGCTTTAAATTCTTTTAACCTTGACACTAAGTGACACATTAAAGCATTAAAAACATTTACAATACCCACCTTATCATAGCATATTTTTGGTCTTTACCATATATTTAACATATTTACTCTACCATATGTTTAAACATTAAAACATGTCTAATTCATTTGCTTCAAAACCTATGGTGATCAACATTACCACTTCTCATAGAGTTGCAAGAGGAAAACACGGTTTTGATGCCCTAACTGCCACTTTGGAAGGAAAGAAACCACAATTTTTGGAAGGTTGTAGTTCTAGATCGATCTTTCTAGAGTAGATGGAGTTTGGAAACAATATTAATCGATGAATTAAGTCTTTCATTCATTGAATTTTTATGGTTTTGGATGAAAACCATGCTTTGTCTCTGCATTTCTCCATCGCGCTACCTCCATTCTGCATCTTTGCATTATTGTTGGGGCTTCGCTATTGTGAATGTTTATATTGCTCATTCAGTGTGTTAAGAGGTCACTGGCTATCTCTACTTTTGCTCATTACTTGATAATATTGTTTATTGTTGTTGTTTTGGTCTATTGAAAGTCATGGTTAAACTAGGGCATCACTCTTATTTCTTTGAAAATAATGTTTTTTTGATCCCACAGAAGATGGCGCCATGGCTTATTAATTTTGTATGTGCTTGGTAGAAAAATTTATGGAAGCACTTACCTCACTGTTATCTCCATGTTTTGAAATCCATTCAAGGCCACATGCTATGTCCTCTTGTTGTTTCTCAGATTTTTGGTGTATCAATTCTATTTTTGCCTCCACACAATGGGGCGTAGCTATGCAATCTTGTTGTTTGTGCTTGGTGGAAACTTTTATGGAAGCATTCACATTGTTGTTATCTCCATTCAAGGCTGCGGGCTATCTCTATTTGCATGTTTGTATCTAATCCATGGGTGCCATCTTGAGGATGTGTTGTTGTTTTGATCTTGATATGTTTCCATGGATGCATAATTTTATTCTAATGATGTTGTTTTGTTGTTTCATTACCTTGAATGCAGCTATTGTATGATTTCCCCATTTCTATGGTGTTCCTCCATTTATGAGGTCGTGGGGTTATGAACAACATCTCTATTATCAAAGTAATGAAATATATTTGTTTACCTTTTTGAATCTGTCCTTCTTTTCTCCATTATCCAAAAGAGATGCCATTTTATTTGCAGCTTCTATGGATGCTTGATGTTATTATGATATTGCTCCATTGATGAAATAGCCCATGGCATCATTTGGGGAATTGCTATTTTTTATTGATATGTATGCAGATTTCTCTCCTCTAAGATGTATACCATTGATGTTATTCTCCATCTTATTCTATACCTAGAGTATCATTATTGTTTTCCTTCCTTGGCATTGATTCTAGGAAACATGGACATGATCTAGAATTTTCTAAAATTTATATGCTAAATCAGTGCTATCCTTGTAAAATGTACCATACCTTTGATTTGAGATACACATGATGTTTGTCAAATGTAGATTTATTGAGATATGTACCATTTTTGTTATCTTTCACCTCTATTTTGTACCTAGAGTATCATTGCTTATTGATACTTGAGGGCATGAGACATACCTACAGATCTACCTCTTCTCCTTGTTGTAGTACATATGTAGATGCTTCATTATTTGATGTTGATGGGCTCCATATTGCAACTATCTTTGATTTGAAATTTCCTGATTTATAAGGACATGTTTGAGATGTAGCTTGCTGAATGCACTTGTGTCTGCACATACCATTGATGTTGCATCATGTTTTTATTGAAATGATGCCTTCATGCCTCATTATACCATTTGTCTTCATGTATCCTGAATGTTCCATGGTTACTGCTGCTTCATTGGCTTTCTCCTTTTGGATCAGTGCTCCTCCTTGGGACTGTGAGGATAATCAGAAACTCTACTTTTTGATGGGGCTTTTGATAACCCTCATAGGTTCAATGTGGGGCACTAAGAAGGCTTGGCATATGATCATGGGTGTTCTTATCCTGTTATGTGGGCTTTGTCAAGGGGCCTTGAGGGCTTCCTTGATAGTGCCCACATTATAGAACAACACCATCCGTTGTAGTTCTGGAGAATCTTCATCTTCATAAGTGTTCTTTCTCAAGCATAGGTGTTCTCCAAAGATGACATGTGATGGATGCCCTTGAAGATTTCATGTGCATGAGTAAGGGAATCTATTACATATAAATGTAATAAAACAACTTCTTATGTATCTGCACATGGGACAAACAAATTAGTGAAAATATGGTATTCTTCTTTCCTCTGCAACATTATTGTGAGTATGCTCATGCAAGGAGCATGGTTCCCTTGTTCTGATATATGGCTGATTTCATGCATACATAAATACAGGTGTATATAGATAATTGAATATCATGCATTGCTTAGATCCATTGAATCTAAACCCATCTCTTCTCCTTCTTGTAGGTTCTGAATCAAATAGGAGCATACTAGACTCACCCCCGAGTCAACACTTCTCCCTTTCTTCAGGCAATGTCTAGTACCCTGTTATTTATATTCATTTTCTTTGTGTATGTATGTATTTAGCCATAGATTTTTAGGAGTTGGATATGCTCACATCCTATGTGAGCTCAGATAAATGCTTTACTTTCCTTCTGCACATATTGTCATTTATGCTCAAAATCTAAATATGATCCAATATATGTACCATTTCATTCATTCGGATAGAGCTTCATTCTTTCCCTTTCATGTATCTTCCAATTTTAGCTGAAGAAATGAACACAAATTTAATCCAAATTTCTAATAATGTGCAAAATAGGTTATCTTAGCAACTCACCTAGTAAGTAGGCTAACAATCTTAACCAATTGAATGAACATAAAAATTGGGTAACATTTCTGATGACCTCAGCTGAGTGCTTGCTTGCTAAGTACCCTTTTTGGCCAGTTTCCTTCATTATCCATTGGTCATAGAGTCATATGGCTTCCATAACTGAAACATGGCTCAAACCTTGAAAAAAAAATAGCTCCTCTTAAAACAAAACAACTAAAGACCTGAGACATGTTGGTATTATTCTGAGGGACTCAACATATGAGTATGAAAGGTTTGCATTAGTGGGTCCTAAACTCACTAATACCAATCACTAATGCTTGCTTGATGAAGCTTGCAAAATTACATCAATGTATCTCTAGCTTATTACTAAATGTATCATCAGAAAATGGAAGCACTTCCATTTTGGACTGGTTTAGCCCTCTGAGTAAGTGGCTTGGGGTCATTTCAAATGCCTTGAATGGGTCTTTGACTTGGATCTGGATTTTTCCCTGTTCTGCCATGTTTTTTATTTTTCTCCTACCTATTCCTGGTATCTTGCCTTGAAATATTAAGGTTCTTGAACTTAGGGTCAAGTTTGACCTTCTAGTTCAAGGTCAACCTTGACCCTTACCTAGATCAGGGTCAACCTTGACCCTAACCTAGGGTCCAAATTTCAAATTCACAAGATCTCTGGATGTCGGGGTTTGGAAAGAATTGTTTCCCGCTTCTGGGTTGACTATTTCAAACTCTGAAGTAACGACCCTTAAAAATATATTTAATATAGGTCCACTTCTAGGGGTATATGCCTAATTAGAATTGAATTCTCCTATGTCAGCCTCTCTATAAGCTTGTGCCCTAGATTTGTATATGAGGAAGCCTTTCTTCTCTCATTTTCTAAGATTTGAAAAAGAAAGACTTGAAGCACCTAAGACGTATAAGAAGAAATATCCTCCACACACGTGAAAATCTACTCACAATCCATTGAAGTGATCATCTACTTTCTAGCATTCAATCATTCAAGCCTTCAAGCATTCAATTCATCAAGGAGATCCATTGGTATCCATTCATGGACTCAAGCTCTATGGAGCCCTCTTGTAGAAGATTTCTCCATCCACATCCATTCAAGCTTCTTCCTATTCCAAGATCCATTCAAGATTGGTGTTCAATATCTAAATGCAATTGATTTGAGACATCCTACATTCTACATTCTACCTCCATTTGGCGCATCCATTCTTGTGGATCCAAGGATTCAAATCCTCCACAAGGGTTTCAACATAAGCAAGGTGAATTGTTCTATTTACTTTGTTTATACTGCAATTTCAATTATATTATAAGGTTAATTCCAAAACCAAGGTTTGACCAAGGAAAAGCCCTCCCCCCAACAAAAAAACCATTTTTATTGCAGGAACTAGTATGGAACAACAAATTATAGAGCAAATTTGGATACCCTTTTCGACAAACTTTCAGGATTCGCGAAGAGAATTTCCATCAGAGCAACGCAGGTCAAGGTCCACATAAAGGGGTCAAGGTTAAACTACATTTGGGTCAAGGTCAACCTGGATCAGAAAAGGAAAATATTTCTGGGTTTTCTCCGTCTCTGTGTTTCTATTTTAGATTTGGTTGCATAATTTCTAGAAACTCAATACAGACATGAGAAAACAACAATTTCCAGATCTGCTATACTTTGAGGTTAGTATTTGTCTTCAATTCATCTCAATTAAGGTTTTTTTATCATTTCAAATCTATTACACACTCTCCTTCTCTCTCCCTCCTCACAAATTGGGAATGTAAGGTTTTCCTCTTCCTTCTTATAATTTCCAATCAATTGATTCATTTGTGCATTGACCATTTTCTTGTGGTTAATCAATTTGGATCTTTCCTTTGTGAATTTGGGGCTAAGAGGAGAATCTTACCTTCCCCAAACCTTTCAAAATATAAGTTGATTCATCTTACAATACATACATTTTTACCCCCTTCACATTTACATTATTTTTATCTTTACATTTTGGTGAACTCACTTATGACAACTCTTTCTTTTGTGGTGTTAGATTTACATATCATGTTAGATCTTGCATGCATATTAGATTAGCCTTCTGTTATGTTCTTTCATTTATATTTTATTAATTTATTTCATTTGCATTACAATGGTGTATGAGCTTTACTACCTCTAGTCCTACTTATAATATCTCGGTTAGAAGAAGTCGCAGACTTATGGGTTCCTTTGATCCTGAGTCTTCTTGTCCTTTCCTTAGGACCCGTATGACAATTTGATCACTCATGATTCCAATCCTTCTATGGAGCATAACTATTCTCACTCAACTCATGATGAGGATGATGTTTTAAGAGTTCCTCCTGAACAAGTCCAAAAACTTTCAATTGAACTTGATAGAATGGGAAATTGACTTATTCAAGAAAACCATAATCAAGATTCTATTCAAGCTAAAGACGCCCTTAAGGAAGTCCTTCATTATAGTGATCAAGGTATTAATCTCTTGCATGGTATCACTCATCTTGTACATTTAAATGTCAAACCTTTAGCTCAAGAAGCCCAAGATCTAGGATTCACTCCTCCTGTCACTAGTGCGAAACCTTCTTCAATTCCTTTACCTAGCATTCCCACTCATACTCCTTTAATAACTACATCTCTTCCATATTCCAATCCTTTAGCTTTGAATCTTCCACTTTAATCTCTTCCTATGAGTGTTCCACCGACATCTCTACCTACCTCACAACCTTCTTACCATAGTACTCCTTTTACCTATTCCAACCCTCTTCCAACTATGGTTCCAAGTGCTCTACCAGTTGTGTCTTCCATTCTTGTCGCTTCCTACACTTTTCCTAGTGTTCCTAATGTTTCCATGTCTCCTATTTCTTCTAATGATTCCACAATCATTAGTCTGGCTCAAAATGTGCCCTATTTACAACAACAACTTTCCTCCTTACCTAAATCCAAGTTTAGTATTCTTACATGTGACATGGGTAGTCCTTTATCCCTAGACATTATTCATGCTCATGTCCCTCAACAAGATAATATGCCTCATCTTGAGAATTACACTGGTAAGGGAGATCCTGTCACTCATGTTAAAAAATTTCAAATCCTTTGTAGTGACTATGCTCATGACCATATGATTATAGCCAAGTTGTTTGCTAAAAAATTTCATGATAAGGCCTTGCAATGGTATTGTTCCTTGCCTCCTTATTCTATTGATTCGTAAGTGTCCTTAACTGATGCATTGTAAACAAAATACTAAAGAAAAAATTATTGAATTTATTGGTAGATTTAAGCATTTGTATGCTCAAATTTCTTATCCTCTTCCTGATATTGATATTCAACATATGTTTATTTCAAATTGGCAAAAGGATATTAGAGATAAGATTCTGCTTACTGAATTTACCTCTTTTCAACAACTTTGTGTAGCGCTTCATCATTATCAATTACAAGTGAGTCAATTTAAGAGAAACACTCCAATGGCTCCTATTCCAGTTGATAAGAGTGATGTTGCTCCTAATCCCAACAAGTTTTAGAAACCTAACAACTATGTCAAGATAAATAAACAAGAAAATGCAGTTGTTGATCAAGTCATTGTTGCATCCAACAATGACACTTCTACATCCACTACTTTTCATTTGAATCATACGTTTGCTCCTCTTTCTGAATATTTACATTCTATTATGAGTAAGTTGTTGAATGCTAATATGATTACTTTGCCTCATATTCGACCTCTTATTCCTACTACAATGGCATCTAAATCTTTTGATCCCAAATCCTTTTGTCAATACCATCGTCAAAATGGCCATGATATTAAGAAGTGTTATTCTCTAAAACATAACGTTCAAGACTTAATTGATTCTAATGTTGTATGTGTTGATAATTTTGATGGTAGTGGGAACCAATATGTCTCTCCTCCTAATCAAAATCTACAAATATATATGAATCCTTTGCCTACACATGATACTAATACCATTGTTCAACCATCTTTTGTGGATATTGTTTACGATTCAAAGATGGATGATCTCAATCATATTGTTAACCATGTGGAGCATGTTGTTTTTTCTCAACCTGTATCTCCACCGCAACCTCAATCTCAACCTCCTATTCAAGTTCCTCTGCCTCAACCTCAACTTGAAATTCCACCTCAACCTAAGCCTAAACCAAAACCTCAACCTAAACCTCGAAAACAACCTAAGGCTAAAAGACCTAGGGAACTCTCGATCACCTTTGATGATTCAGAGACTTTAAAAGCTCCTGATGGTCCCCTCTACATTTATGCTAGGATTTCTAAGATACCTACGTGTGGTTGTCTTATTGATCCTACATCCTTGGTTAATGTCATTACTGAAGAAAACCTTTTTTGAAGAACTTACAACGTGATTGTTATACTACATCTGAAGTGTGGATCTAAACTTGTAATGGTTTTCTCTATCCATCATTTGGTTCTATTAACTTGCATGTTGAAATTTGTGGTAAAATTGTGGACACTACCTTCTCTGTTGTCCCTACTTCTAATCAGTTTCAATTTAATCTTGGTTTACCTTGGTTGACTGCTATGCATGTTGTTTCTTCTCCTATGCATAAGTGTATTAAGTTCATTCATGGTGAAGAAGTGAAAATGATTAATCATAGTTCATATCAACCTTCTAGGCCTAGGGATTGTGTTACCCTTGACTTCTTTTGGCCTTCATTACCTAATTCATGTTCTTCTCGACCTGATAACCTTTTTTTCTCATATCAAGCCTATAAACATCGCAAGATTGTTGAGTTAAGAATACCTTAGATGGATTTTAGCCATGGCCTTTTGCCTATGCCTTCCATACCTCCTTTATCCATTGCTTCTAGCTCTATTAATCAGGCTCCTAGTGTTTCTTTTCAGCCTACTAAGAATCCTACTAATCTTTCTAGTGAAAAAACCAGTTGTTGTTCCTCCTAGTTCTCAACATATTTCAAAGAGGACAAAATGTAACCGATCTTCCAGTGAACATCGTAAGAAGCATTGGGCTCAAGCTAGGGCCTGTGCCTCTATTCTTCAAAGTTCTTTACCTTCTTTTGACCAGCCTACGCTTGATGTGTTGGAAGAATTTAATGTTAATAATGATGTTAAGATGAATGATTATGATTATTATATTCATATCTTAGTTTCTATTTTGATTAATCTTCATGAAGAAGATACTCTTGATGATTCTGATGATGAATATGAGACTATTGACATTGATATTGATTTAACTCATATGCTTTCAACACAATTGATAATTACACCTAGCATTGAAGATCATGATTCTCAAGAGGATCCTTGTTGGAACTGGCTATAATTCCTACTATGTTGGATATAGTCCCTCTTGTGAGTTTCCCACCTTCCCTAAATGATACAAATTAAGATGGGGAGAGTAGGTGATGCGCTTGATTGGCTTTTCCTCCATGGTAGCCTTTTATGTGTTTGCAGGTTGTATTGTGCTTCTCCCGTAATGTGTTTGCTAAATTTTTGTTAGATTCTTTTATACGACCCTTGTTTCTTTGTTGGTGCAAGGTGATAAAGGAATTGAACCTGTTGTACTATTCCTCTATATGTATCTCTATTCTTCTATATGTTGTTTTCATGTTATGTTTTACCTGTGCTATTGTTTGTAAATGTTTTCCTTGTGTAGTCTACTTGGATTTGCGACATGGTAGCACTGATTCTTTTTGGTCTTCATGTTGTGGTCTAAAAAGACTCTTCTTCATAACTCTTGCATTTTCTTTCATCCATTGTGATTGTAGTTGTACTTTATTTGGGGAATGATGTCAATTCATTTTGCAATTATATATATATATATATATATATATATATCTTATGATCATACTGACCCCACGGTAGGTAGATCCCTTTTGTGTTCTCTATATGTTTATGTGGTATTTCCCTTGATTTGTCTTCGCTTGGGGGAATCTCGTAGTGGAAATGTAATTAGTGGAGTTGTTTATATTTCCGTTAAAGCCATTGCTCCTGTTAAAGTGTTAGCAATGACTTTAATGTGGGGGCATACACTATGCTCGCTTTTTGCACACACACACTTTCAAAATATTTTCAAAATTACAACTTTTTTCTCCCTTTATGGATTAGAGACTAATCCTTAAAAGCATGGATTTTTACCTTATAGGATCTCTTGATCCCTCCAGTTTCAATTTACAAAGTTTTGATCCCTTAAGGTTGGAAGGTGTCCTTAAGACTGGATTTCTCTAGTTTTGACTTTTCTCTTTTGGAATATAATATTCCTGAGAGCGAATCCTTGATGGGTTGACTAGTGAGTAGCGACATTCACTAGGAGGTTCAACTCCATCTTTCCAGTTGCACTGTTTCCTTGTGTGATTCACAATGAGACATATGTTCTCATTGGGCGAGGTAATCACACCCTCTCTCTCTCTCTCTGACTAGTGATGTCTCTCTTATTATAATCTTAGGGTTGACAAAGACTTGATCTCTTGGGGGCTTGAGGATCACTTTGTCCCTTAAATTTCAATAAGATTATCTTTTCTTTGTGATCTCCTTTACCAAGAGTTTGCATCTAGTTCATACTCTTGCTAAAGTGGGGGCTAAATGTATCATCAAAAAATGGAAGCACTTCCATTTTGGACTAGTTTACCCATCTGAGTATCTGGTTTGGGTTCATGTCAAATGCCTTGAATGGCTCTTTAACTTGGATCTGGCTTTTTCCCTTTTATGCCTCATTTTCCACTTTTCTCCTGCCTATTCCTGGTATCTTGCCTTGAAGTCTTGAGGTTCTTGAATTCAGGGTCAAGGTCGAGCTTGACCCTGACCTAGGTCAAGGTCAACCTTGACCCTGACCCAGGGTCCAAATTTCAAATTCCTAAGATCTTCGGATGCCGAGGTTTAGAAAGAATTATTTCCTACTTCCGGGTTGGCTATTTCAGACTCTGAAGTAACTGTTACATGTCTGAAAGTGACCTCTAAATCAGACATAAACACAACATGGTCATTGCTCAATCATCAAATTTGCAAAGATGAACATGAATTGTCCATTTCACAAATTTGATTGAATCGACCCGTTGCCTCGTATTTAGTTGGGGTGTCGAATTTACTCTCAGAACAAGAGCCAACAACCATGACCATTGCTAAATTGGAGGATTTTAAAGCATGATAAAAACTAAAATTGAAACTACTCTATATGAGAAATGCCATTACAGTTAAACAATGAAAGTGCATATTTATTCTAGAAAGCTTGAAAATATGATAGAATTAAGCTATTAGATATGTAAGCAAACTATATTAAAATGCAACAAGCCATTAATCTAGATGAAACTAAGCTAATTATGCAATAAATCTTGAAAAGTGAGAAAATCAAGACAAAAATTAACTATAGTTTAGATGCTCTCTAATTGTTCCCTCAAATGCAGAAAATGAGGTCCATAATATAGAACAACCTGAGAAGGGGATGAAGAGTTTATTGAAAAGAAACGGCTGACTCTTCATCTCCATGGAGGAAGGTGAGACAATTTTGAAGGAATTATTCAATTAAAAGAATGAATTATTGCCACATGAGTGGCTTTTCACATGGAATTATGGGATTCCTTTTGAGGATAATTAGCTCAAATAAGAAAATAATTCTTTAATTCCTTTTGATGTGTATTTAGCTAAAGGGGGTGGAATTAATTTAATTTAAAAGCACTTAGGACTTTAGAATTAAATTAATTAATCATAGCAATTTTTAGCTAATAAACCTTGATAATTCAGGAATTAAATATAGTGTGAGATTTATGCAAATTTAGGTTTTCTGCATTTGAGACCAAGTCAATTAAGGTCAATTAGGAAGGAGAATTTGCCTAGTACAATAGGACTTCGATGATGAGAAAATGCACCAAAATTGATTAGAATTGTAAGGTACCAATTTTGGGGTGTTACATTTTTCCCCTCTTTGAATTGATGTGTGAGTAGTGCATTGATTCAAAGAATAGTCTGATGTGAAGATGAAGATTTCGGGAGTCTAGGTTAGGTTGCCAAGACAACAATCAGATCGAGAAGCAGAACCATCTTCAAAACAAAGCATGATTCTCTAAAGTCTAAGTTAGATTGCAAAGACAATGGTCCAAATACCACTTGAGAGAAGATCAGAATCGGGGTTAGATTGCCCCAATGTCCACTGATAACTGATGAAGATTTAGGACTATCTCCAGAATCAGGGTTAGATTGCCCCAATACGAAGTTTAGCCCTCCAAGATCTAGGTTACGTTGCCTAGATAATGGTCTAAAGAGCTTTTGAGAGTCATCTTTAGGATGAAGCATGACTTTTAGGAATTAGGGTTAGATTGCCCCAATACCCAATGAGATTTCAAGAATCATCTCCAGAACAAAGCTTTATCCTTGAGGATCCAATTTAGATTGCTTAGATACCTAGAAAGATATATGACAAGATGACAAGATGTGAGGCATCAAGATGCCCCTAGAGATTCAAGATCATGGAATATCCAATTTTGACCATAAGGTATGAAAAATTGAATATGCCCCAAGTGATGAGATGCCCCTAGCAGTGGGGTCTTTTGATTCAGATCAGACTGATTCGAGAATGATGCTAAAAGATTCAATGATGCAATCATCCTACCCCCTTGGGAGCGAAATCAAAAGATGACACATCATAATGATGATTGAGAGCGAGAAATTGCAGATAGAAGTAAGATCAAAGATCTAGAGAAATCAAAGATAGATCAAGAGAAGACAGAATCAATTTAGAGCGATTGGGAGGTCCTGTTGACTAGGTTTGACCATAGTTGACCAAGTTTGACCAGAATTGACTAGAGTGGACTTTGATGAAAAGATTACAGAAGCCGAGAAAATGATGACAAAAGATGATTCTGACAAGAAAGCGACATCAGAAAAATGACTACACAAGCATCAAAGCATGTCGGTCCAAAAATTTTAAAATGCAATTTTGAGCTGCTGAGGAGTGACAGATTTTGATTTTGATCACGAAAATGGATTTAGAATGGTCGATTTAGCCAAGGGTACAATTTTCACAGAAAATAGAGCACTTTTAAAAATTAGGTCAAAAGCTATATAAGGCCCAGAGGGGTCATTTTCAAATCATTATTCACTTTTGTCTTTAGTGATGGCGAGAAATTTGGCTGACATTGATAGCATTACCGTGCATACACATCAATTTGAGTGCTCCTAATGACACAACTGGCCACTAGAGTATGACACACCTATAAGTAATCGAAAAACCATCCTACATTTCAATTTTTTTTATCACTTTTTAGATTTTTTTAGCATGTTTTAGAGCTTTTTAGGTCTGTCACATCAAGTCTCATGCAAGGGAACAGTTTCCTCGTGGCAGCCTAGGTCACCCCTCACATGAGAAATCCTATTCCTCACACGGGTTAGGGCTTGCTTACGCAGGGCCCTTCCGCGTGCTCGCGCGAAGTGCGCATCGATGTTGCGCAAAATTTCATCATATGCGATGGAATCTCAAGCGAGAAGAGATCATGTCTCGCGCGAGGCATAAATCTCACGTGGGAAAAGAGTTTTCTCACATGGGAATCCTTCTCATTCTAGAAAGTTGTCATTTTTCATGTCGCAGAGTCAGCAAGTTACAATGCCTCAAAACTATTTTTAGGATAGATACATAGCTGCATTTGTTGTCACTGCTTTGAAAAACCATCATGTTGAGATACTGATCCAATTTATCACTTTCTTTACAAGTTGACTTCCCTGATATTGTGTTTCATTCACACCATCCTATCATGGGTGAGCTATTGTAGAGATTGTCGGATGCTGATGGTGCCCATCTCGACGGGCTAGGATTGTCATATCTTTGTGACGCACCCAATATTTGGGTAAATCACGCTCTATTGGGTGCACTGGTCAAGCGTTTCCATTCGAAGACGAACACATTCCACTTGTCGTAGGGGGAGATGACAGTCACTCCTAAGGATATTTATAGGATCCTTAGAGTACCATTCCACGAGGCTCACATGGGGTATGACACTCAGCCAAGGATAGGTACACTGGCATTGAGAGTGATCTTTGATGATGACCTGGTGATGGGTCGAGCCATCTCTTGGGAGGATTTGATGAGCAGGTATGACATAGATCACCCACCGGCAGTTGTCTTGGCGTTGTTCCTGAGTTGTTACCTGGTTCCACATCGAGGTTAGCACGTATTAGAGTGTGGTTGGGGAGGCATGCTGTAGAGGATGCTAGCCACACCAGTAGTGACATTCGGGTGGGGTGACTGTATGCTTGCTTAGATGTATCATGAGATGCACAAGATAATGTATCGGGGTGCATGGACTATGGCGGCAAGAGTCATTGTTTTACAGATCTGGGCCTGGGAGCACCTTCCCATATGTCGGTCGATATTCCATGATACTCGATAGCCCTTAGAGCCATATATATACAGGTATGTAGGTCCTATGACCCAACCCACGCTAGGTAAGACAAAGAAGTGGTGAGCCTAGATAGATGATATGGCATCAGTTATATGGCGGCCATGGATAGCCACTGAGGTGTGGGATGACGCATGACACAAGCTGTCATATATGTTCTATTCACGTCCTTTGATCGGGCGCACCATCAATGTTATTGAGCGCTTCTTGTTGACCCGAGTCTTGCAATAGTTTGGGAGACCTCAGGACGTCTCACAGGAGTATTGTACTTGCACCTGATTCATCGATGAGATGAAGAAGGGTTGGCAAAGGCAGTTAGACAGGGCTCAGAGCATGATAGATTCATGAGTACCACTAGTTAGGTGGGAGTACATGGCAGGGGTGACGAATGCAAGGATGATACCTGCATACATGGATCACATCTTAGCCCATCTGTTCCCTTGATTTATAGATCATGTGGGCATGGACCCACATGTATAGCAGGTGGTACAACCACCACCACATCAGCAGGCACAACATCTGCCACTACAATAGTAGGCATAGTAGCCACCACTACACCAGCAGGTGCCACCTCAGCAGGAGAGGATAGTATGACTGAGGACCTCACAGATTCCCATTCCCACTAGACCTATGGGTTTGGATGCAGGTGCAGGGAGTAGTGGCACTTAGGAGAGATCTACCGAGCAGGGAGAGGACACCATTATGGCTGATATAGTTATAGCTTATCCACTAGCAGGCAGACTAGTAGCTCAGTTACAGGAGGCTCTCAAGAGGGTCTGAGAGAGGGTGAGACAGGTACAAAGGGAGTAGGATGACTTCCAGACATAGGTGATCATCCAGGAGACTCGAGTGGTTGAGAAAGATCGAGAGATCCAAGGGTTATAGGAGGCACTAGCTAGATCTCAGATAGAGGTGAGATATGAGGCTGCTCAGTCAGCCTATTACTATGTCACATACACTATTGCACTTCTAGAGGCAGCGGACTACGTTCTACCATTTTCAAAGTATGTTGGGGCATGGGCCACTCCATAGGGACCACCTCCATAGGGACTACCTCCTCAATAGCAAGACATGCCACCTCCTCCACCTCCACCGGGTGGTTAGATGAGACACTTGATATACATATTGTACCACCATTTTGATATACTATGCTCGAGTAGCACCATTGTACATTTGATCGATTTGATATATATATGAGCTCAATTTTGGCATCATTGTACTTGTTTATATATTGGTTTAGATTTGTATGTCTTGTGAGATGTTTCCTATATGATCAGATGTATGGATTAGAAATGTATGCCATGGATGAATATGCAAATGTTAATGCACATGTTTCATTTGATGAATGTAATGCAGTGATAGATGTTAGATAGATAAATGCTATGTATGATTTGATTTATGCTTATAATGGATGCACATGTTTATGGATATGTAAATTCAAATGAATTTATGGAAATGCAATGATACTAATCATCTCATGCAGGATATTGCAATATACGATAGGTACTAACCAAAAGAATACGAATGAAGATCAAGAGCAACGACCAGACACTTGTACAGTCGAGAGGAATCTAGGACAAAAGATGAGGACCTTCGAAGAATGAGAAGACCATGAAGAGAGCACCAAAACTGTCATGATGCAAGCCTAAAATGTGAATGCAAGCCTAAGCTAAATGCAACCCTAGGACTTGGTTGTTGGACACATCGCATAATTATCATCATCAAGTAATTTTGGAACATTGGAGTCAATACAATCCTTACTGGCACCAAGGAAACCATAAGGATATGAATATGAATTTCATTAGATAAAATGTAGGAAAAGAACATAAGCACCAGGGCACAAAAGCTGAGATGACCTAAACATTGTTTCCAGTTTGATACAGTAAGAGTACACAAGTAAACAAACAGAGCAATAACAGTGAAGGAGATAGTTCCAACCTCCCCTTGGCATAAAAATAAACAAGATCAAGGGATGTGAGGCTTTTCCACCTTAATGCATAAGCTCTTATCACATACACCCTGTTTATTTGACATTTCCAAATCATCGAAACCACACCCACAAGCAGTAAACAAAGAAAATATCAATGAAATTCATGAGAACAAACAACATACAAAGAAAGATTCAATCATAACTCAACATTTTGAAAGTTTACGAATGTGTATGTGTTTAGGGTGTTGAAAAACACCATTGTGATTGTGAGTGCAATGTGTTTGACTGCTATTGAGAAAGGTTCACATTGCAATGTCCAATGTGTGTTGAAAAACATAGATGTGTCCAAAGATAGTGTTGAAGAACACTATTTGATTGGGGTGTTGAGAAACACTAGTTTGTGCTAGTAGATAGTTTCCCTTCAGGACTGACAAGATTACTGACTCAAGTGTAAACCAAAGATATGATCAAAGTGGGAAGCCATGCCCCCAAATGATGAACGGATTGATGTCGAATACACTGATAGTGAGTTGATGTGAGAAATCTCAGAAGTATAGTGATAGTAGGCAAACACAGTGAGAATCACTGGTGACTGATGCGAAGAGGAGAGAGACTCCAAAAGATAGGGTAATGCCCCCTAGACTAGGAAGATGCCCCTGAGTGTGACCAGTTTTAATCCATGTGAGGTCGAGCAAAATCTCAAAGATGACTGAGAGCGAATGCATGAGCGAGCAAACTAAAGTCGGAAAGCAAACTAAAGCATAAAAGCAAGAGAGAAAATTGCAAGAAAGCCAAGAGATGCCGCGATAGATAGAGCATGGAAGAACAAGAGGCGCTTGTTTACCAGGTTTTCACCATCTTGGCATAAATTCTATTTTTGCTACCATGACGCCTGTTTACCAGTTTTTCATTAATGGCACATTTTTCTCTTTTTCTCTTTTTTTTGTATTTCTCCTTTTTTCAATTTTTTGGTATTTTTTCTTTTTTCAAATTTTTTGTATTTTTTTCTTTTTTCAATTTTTTTTTTGTATTTTTTGATTTTTCAATTTTTTTGTATTTTTCAATTTTTCAATTTTTTTGGTATTATCAAGACGCCTATTTACTAGGTTTTCACCAGGATAATAGATACATCAAAAGTGCCTGTTTGCCAGGTTTTCACTAAGATGATCATTTTTTCAGGACATTTTGCAATTTTTAGGATTTTCTCAAAATAGAGTATGTACATGAGCATTTAGAACACATCTCAACTATAGAACTTCTTCAGATGAAGAGTATTGATAGGCTCTTTGAGTTGTTCTCCCTCTATGGTGGAGAGCTGATAAGCACCAGACCCAAATACTACAGTGATAATATACGGTCCAAGCTAGTTTGGCTCAAATTTTCCTTTCTGGACCCACTGTTGTTGATTCTTGGGGTTCTTTCTCAGGACGAGATCACCCATTTGAAAGTCTCTTGGTCTAACATTCTTGTTATAGCTTTTAGATATTCTCTTCTGATATGCTCGAAGATGATCGAACACCACCTTCCAACATTCATCCAGTAGTTCAAGCACTTGTAGCTGAGATATTCTGATATCATCATCAGTAATGAGGCCCTTCAGAGAGACTCACAAGGTAGGAATCTCAACCTCAATAGGAAGCACTACATCTGCACCATAAACTAGAGCAAAGGGTGTGGCCCCTGTTGGTGTCTGTATACTGGTGCGGTAAGCCCATAAAGGTGGATTAATCTGGAGATGCCAGTCTTGTCCAGATTTGTGTACTGTGCAGTGTAAGATCTTGAGAATAGTTTTATTTGAAGCTTCTGCCTGTCCATTACCCTAGGGATAATAGATAGAAGACCAGTGCTGAATAATCTTGAACTTAGTGCATAAATCTGTCAGATATTTATTCTTGAATTTTCCCCCATTGTCAGTGATTATTAATGAGGGTACACCATATCTGTAGATGATGTAATTCAGTATAAACATGGCTACAGACTTGCCATTAGCTACACTAAGAGGTACTGCCTCAACCCACTTGGTAAAATAGTCTATAGTCGTAATGATGTATTTATGTCCCCTTGAAGATGATGGATATATCTGACCCACTAAGTCAAAGGCCCATTGCTAAAATGGCCAAAAGATGACAAAAGGAATGAGCTCCTTGATAGGAGTGTGGATCAAATTTCCATGAAGCTGGCATTGTTTGCAAGATTTGGCAAATTGTGTAGCTTCTTTTTCCATATTTGGCCAATAGTAACCAGCTCTAATAAGTTTGCGAGCCAGTGTTATACCATTTGAGTGAGACCCATAGATGCCTTCATCCACCTCTTCTAACACACGCTTGGACTCATCAGGTTCTAAACACCTAAGGAGGGTACCGTCTAGACCTCATCTATATAAGTCGTTAGCTATGATGACAAACAGTGAAGCACTACAGATTAAGTGACATTTCTCATTTTGGGTATATGTGTCAGGAATGGTTTGGTCATGAAGGTAAGAGTAGATATGATGGTAGCGGGATGAATCATGTCTAATGACTGAACAAATCATCCAAGATTTGAGGGAATTATAGGAAGGGTGGCATAACGTCTCCACTAGGAATTCATGTCTGAAGTCATTTTCTGGAATTTGTAACATGGAAGCTAGAGTAGCCATGGAATCAATTGATTTATTATTTGCCCTTGGAATTTTATAGAAAGTAACATGTGCAAATTATTTATTAAGATCGTCAACCATCTTCTTGTAAGGCACTAGTTTTTCATCTTTTGTTTGATAGATGTCATTCACCTGATTAATAACCAACTGTGAATCTCCAAAGACCTTTAGCTCATCAACACACCATTCAATAGCAATCTTTAATCCATTAATCAAAGCTTCACACTCAACAGTGTTATTGGTGCAAGGAAACATCATTTTGTAAGCCTTTGGTAATGAATATCGCTGAGATGTGATGAACAAGATTCTGGTGCCTGATCCCTGTTGGGTGAATGATCCATCAAAGAACATGGTGCATGACTGATGTATGAGAAGCATGATGGAATCATCTAGGAACTCGATCCTTAGTGGTTGGTATTCTATGATAGGTGCCTCAGCCAACTGATCTGCGATCACTTGCCCTTTGATAGCTTTTCTCTCGACATATTGAATATCAAATTCACTAAGGAGCATGACCCATTTAGCTACTCTACCTGTGAGGGTAGCTTTACTGAGAAAGTATCTTAATGGATAAATTTTTGCAATGAGCCTTGTGGTGTGAGTAAGCATATAATTTTATAACTTCTGGGAAAAAAACACCACCACTAGGCAAGCTTTCTCAATTACAGAATAATTCATTTCATAAGAGACCAATGTTATACTGATGTAATAGATCACTCTTTCTTTATTATCTTGATCTTCTTGGGCCAATAGAGCACCTAGAGATGTTTCTATAGCTGAGATGTATAAGATCAATGAATTCCCATGAATAGGAGGCATTAATATAGGCAGATTGGCTAGATATTGTTTGATCTGTTGAAAACCTTGTTCACATTCTTTGTTCCATTCATAGGTCACACCTTTATGTAGAGTTTTAGTAAATGGTTGTAACTTGTCAGCTAGCTGTGAGATGAAGCGCTAGATAGATTGAAGCTGACCTTGAAGACCTCTAATTTGTCTGATATTGCGAGGTGGAGGCATTTCCATGATAGCTTGTAACTTTGCAAGATCCACCTCGATTCCTTTCGCAGATATGATATAACCAAGCAATTTTCTTGAAGTTACTCCAAATGCACATTTCTCAGTATTAAGACGCAGTCTAAATTTTTCCATATGATCTAGTATAGGGCCTAGATCAGGGAGGTGTGCCTTCCTATCCATACTTTTAGCAAGGGTGTCATCAACATAATCCTCCATTGTCTTGTGCATCATATCATGAAATATGGTAGTGACTGCTCTCTGATATGTAGCTCCAACATTTTTCAGACCAAAAGGCATAGAATTCTAGTAGAAAGTACCCCATGCACAATTAAAAGCAATCTTTTCTTGATCCTCTGGCACAATTTTGATTTGATTATAGCCAGAGAAACCATCCATAAAGGAGTACATTTCGTATCCTGTTGTCATATCCACAATCATATCAATGTTGGGTAGTGGAAAATCATCTTTTGGACATGCCTTATTTAAGTCCCTAAAGTCTATGCAGACTCTAATAGATTTGTCATGCTTCGACACTGGAACTATGTTGGAGATCCATTCTGCATAATCAATGGCTCTGATGAACCCAGATTTTAGAAGTTTCTCCAACTCTATCTTGACAAGTAAAGCCACATGTGGATGCATCTTTCTAAGTTTTTGCTTGACTGGTTTTACACCTGTAGCTATTGATAAGTGATGCATGATAATATCAGGATCTACACCAGGCATGTCAGAGTATGTGCATGCAAAATTTATCTTTTTCTCCTTGAAGAAATCTGTGAATTCCTTGAGTTTTTTTGTAGATAATGACTTAGCCACATGAATAATGTGTGGATGTTCTTCTGTACCCAGATTTACTAGCTGAGTTGGCTCAATTAGCACCGATGAGCATTCCCGAAAATGACTTAGAAGTGCATCAAGTATCTCATCCTTAGGCACCTCAGAGAGGTTTTCACCTTTGGATACATCTTTTATTTTTACTTTTTTTGGCTCTGACACTGCCACAATGTGGTTTTCACCATCAGAGCACCTATTTTTTCTTCTTTTGATTTTATGACTAAGATACTTGATATCAGCCTCAATCATGTTGACACTTTCTCCACTAGTGGAGGATGTTACAGGTTCAACAACGTGAAGGTAGCAGGCTAGAGCATAGTCTTTCTTGAATGTAAGGACTTCATTGGATGAGGTAGGGGAATTCTAGTCTATTAGCTTAGGGTGTTGGAGTGAGAGAGAAGTGGCTGGTTTGAGTGCATTCATGGTACAGTCATTGAAAGCGCTAACTAATAAGCTGAGACCTAGAGCAATCTCATCCAAAGGTGTATTCGAATCCTTTTGACTCCTAGCGACCAAAGTAGAGGACACATTAACATTTATGGACTTGGACTCATTAGACCTTTCGCTAGACCCCTCACCTATGTCAAGAAGCTTTTCATACGATCCTTCTGAAAAAATTTCAAACTCATATTCATGAGAATCTGTGTTCGAACTCTGATTGGGATGTTAGCACCATGAAGGCTTGGGAGTTTTTGCAACACTAGCCTATTCTTGTGCCAACTGCTCTTGAAATTTTGGTGGTATGTACCACTCACCTTGGAAATCAGGGTCTTGTAACACTTTCCATTGTTCATAGGTTAATGCATCAAATGGAGTGGTTTTATCAGAATCACTGTCAGTCTTGACTGTACTGGCACATGGTACAAAATTATCTAGCTCAGCAAAGAATGCTGCCAGGTCTGGAGGAATGGGATAGGGAAAGCAATCTTCATCGAAGCTATCCTCTGTGGTATCAACTATAGTTGTGCCTTCAAGTTCTGGAGGAGGATCTAGTTTTGGCACAAATTTGTTAATCCCTAGATGGAATGGGATCTTCTTGAAGCCTAAACCAGTTGTGTCTTTCATCTTTTGACCTGTAGCTTCAATAGGTCCTACTAACCCATTACCATTCACTCCTATTGGACCACTCCCTTTGTATCCAAAGTGTTTCATAATTTTAAGACCTTCATTGTTGGGATTTAGCTCACGAGCTGGAGTAGTCTGTTCATATATGTGCTTTCCTTTGCAAATCCAAGCCTTAATAGGTCTTTCGTCATCTTCATCTTCTAACGGTGTTGAAGCCCGTACAAAGGCACCATCATAAACTATCTCAGGAGGAGTAGAAGATCTATTGTTCTTAGAGGGTCTCCCATAAGAATGAGGAGACAGAGGTAGAGCCGCTAATGATAGCATGGGTTCTATTTGATATCCCCCCATGCCCATGTCTTTGATTTTCAAATTTTGTTCCATATCTCTAAGCTTGGCATCACATAATTCTATGTACTCTTTGTTAGTAGGAACAAGACTATCATCTAACTGTGTGAGCGCATTACAAGAAGAGCCCATACTAGCAGGAACTGTCACTTCTACACTGTGGAAAGGAAACTTGACACACTGATGGTACATAGAGGGAACTGCTTGCATTTCATGGATCCACGATCTTCCCAATAGTATGTTGTAAGCAAGAGGAATATCTAGTACTTGACATGTGATATCTCTTTCAACAAGTCCAACCTGAATAGGTAGCACAACTAGACCCTTGGACTTTCTTTCTTCTTCATCCTAGGCTTTGATAGTGATCTTCTTGTGAGAATCTATGTGATCTTCACCGTAGCCTAGCTGAGAAAGCAAGTGAGTAGAGCAGATATTAAGGCCAACACCATTATCAATAAGGACGCGGTGAACAAGCTGTTTGCCAATTATGACCTCTATATGCAAAGAGCATTATGCGAGTGGCTGATCAAATGATCATCTTATTTTGAGAAGGACAAATAGTGCAGCAAAGTCAAGTGACCCACCATGGATTGAAACTGATACATATTGATGTCTTTGGGTACATTAGCTTTTGTGAGAGCTTTATCCAGAATCTACCTATGAGCAGGCAAAATCTTCAACAACTCAAAGATAGTTATTTGAGCATTGGTTCTTTGCAGCTGGTCGAGAATGCTACAACCAACAGTAGTAGGTATAGGGACCAATTTTTTGGTCTTGTTGATAGGGCCAACAATAGTTGTATCCGCGGGTTGTTTCAGTGCAGATGTAGCAGCAGGAGGGTCAGGACCCTTGATAGTGATTTTAGTGCGGGATTTGGTAGTGATGTTTGCATAATCTTGAGACAGTTCAGATTAAGATGAGAGAGACCTAGGGCCTCTCAAGAAAAATGGGGTCTTAGGATTAGGAGCATCCCCTGTCCCCTTGATAGTAACCACATCACAATAGTCAACTCCAACAGGTTCGATCATGTTGATGACATTGTCATAAGTGGTATGCACATAGTTAACCTTGGCATTGTTGTTCTTAGCGTTGGATGACTCACCTTTCTCATGAAAAGGAAAGGGATATTTAAATACCTGGTGATCTGAATTCTTATTATGATTCTCCACAACAATAACCTCATTATCAATCAAATCTTGAACCTTATGGCACAATTGGAGACAAGTAGCAGTCTTATGACCCTTGTTTTGGTGATAGTCACAGCATGCATTTTTGTTCCACGAATGGGGTCATGGTTGCAGATCATATGGACGCTTTTCCAAAGGAGTGAGAATCTGATTTTGAACCAAAGTCTTGAAAACTACATCAAGCGGTTCTCCCAGGGAAGTAAATGCACGCTTGGGTCAGGGGGCCCAAGGTTTGTTGCTAGAAAATCTAGAAGGCGGTTGAGTATTTGTTGCAGCCTTTTCAACAACTTTGGTCGCTTGTATACTAGAAGTAAGATTGAAGACCAGTTTTGAAGGAGCCAGGGTCACATTGTCAACCACTCCATCATTCACAACGTCCCTATTCTTGTTGGCAAACTTCCCTTTATCTTTGTTGGAAGAGGAAGAACCTTGTTTGTTGTCTTTGTATAAAGTCAACTCCCCTTTCTTAACCATAAATGACTCTATCCTCACAGCTTGCTTTATCATGCTATCAAAATTAAGGGGACCTTGAAGTTGTACTTGATACCCAAAATCAGGACTAAGATTGTCCAAGAAGATATCAAGTTTCTCAGATTCTGGTATTTTGCGAGGATAATTAGTGCAAAGTTGTCTCCATCTTTGGAGAAATGTCAAGAATGACTCCCCTTGTCTTTGTTTGAGATTGAAAAGGTCCCTTATGTTGACATGATGTTCTATTTTGTGGGAATAATGTTGTATAAAGAGATTTGCAATCTCATCAAAAGTCTTGATGTCGATGGGTAGTCGAGAAAACCACTCCATGGCAGATCCACCCAAACTTCGGGGAAAGAGACGCATCAAATAGGTTTGATCATGAATAAACTCCATAGATAGGGCCTCAAATTCTATCAGATGGTCCCGAGGATCAGTGGTACCCAAGTATTTATCATATTTAGGGAGTTCTACACCTTTGGGAAAAGGTGGCATATGAAGACTCCTATCAAAAGGGAAAGGACAGATGCTCTCCATTGTGAATTGTTGTGCGGGTTTTTACTTATCCTTCATAAGTTGGCTAATTTTATTTTGCATATCTTGAATCACCTTATGCAATTTGGTAGTCTCACTCTCTTCTTCTTAAGCCACAAGTGTTTCCACTTGGAAGTTTGGGGGTAGCTTAACTCCTTGCTTTTCCAAATCTAGAAAATATTTCTCTTTATCTTGTGCAAGGAGAATTTCCATCATCTTGATGAGAGCCTTATTAGATTTTGTAGCATCTATTTCATTTTGAGTTATCAGCTCATCATCATTACCAAGGATCTCATAAATGCTTTGACCCTGATCTTGACTCTGGTCATATGGAGGAGGGTGATGGTGATGTTTCTCCTCTTGTTGACCCTGATCATTTTAAGATTGGTCGTTGACCCCACTATATTAACCTTGTAAGTAATCAAAAGGAGTTGCCATGTCATTGATGTGAGATTGTGCCGTGTGCACAACTTTAGTATGAGTATGAGTATGAGTATTGAGCTGAGAATTCATGGTCAATGTAAATCTTAGTAGATCAAAGGGGTTGATAGGATTGAAAGGATTGATATGTTCAAAAGGATCACTAAGGTAGCAAGGATCATTAATAGGATCAACCCAAACAGGTGACTTTCTGAAGCTTTGTTGATCTGAAAGAAATGAATTCTATTGATCTTGAAACAAAGGATTAGAGCACAACTGGAACACTGGTTTCTGATTAAGAATAGGATCTATACTAAGTGTAGAAGAGGAACTTGAGGATCCCTCTTGACTATCAGGCTGAATGACAGGTTCAGAATGATCATTTCCTTGATTATAAGGTTTACCTTTACTTGTTCCAAAACCAAGAATGGGGAATATATTACCGCTTCTAGTCGTAACAGGCATAGACGAAGATGAAACAAGAGAGGACCTAGGATCCAAATCACAACTTTGTCTCTAGAGATAACAAAAAGGAGATAGAGGCTAGAACAACCAAGGTGTGAAATGCACCAGGCACAAATTATCAAGAGTATGGCTAGAACAACCGAGATGTGACTATTGCATCGCAAGGTACAAAAACACAAAAAAGATAGGATAGAGACAAAGAGACAAGATGAGTTTGAGTAAGAATCAGTTAGTTCACAACTTGAAACAACCAGTTTTAGACTGCAGACAACAAGGAAATAGGTAATCAAACCTCAGGCAAAAGTCAGATCAGACGAAAAAATCATCAGTCAGCAGGAAAAAGCTCAATGTTTTAGGATACCAGGGTACATTTTCGTGCAAGGAATTGCTCTTTCATGTGAGGAAATGCATAACTACATGCGAGAAAATGCAAGCTCACACAAGGAAGTGCTCAGTTTCTGAAATCTCGCATGAGAAAACTCCAGGTTTCGATAAACAGACTCACTTTTTGAGACAAAAACCAGATTTAGAGACACAATCAAGACTATTCTCTGATAGAATTTCCAGATTCAGGGCAGTTTTATGATAGTACAAATCATCAATCTCAGTTTGAAGGTGACAAGCACTTGTTAACAAGCACAAAGTTTCAATCAAGCAATAGTGACACAAGTAATAGTCGTAGACAATTCTCCCAAGGACAAAGCAACTTGGAAAAATCATGGGAGTCTTTGTTTGATCATGATTGGATAGTTTAAGACTCAAAACAAACACTTAGTTATCCCTACAAAAAAAAGGTAGAGAAGACAAAATTCGTGCCACGCTGTCTTATGCGTATGCATGCACCTCACACAGCAGTGTCACCCCTGAGAGGGAACCCATGTTTTTGGTGTTTCCAAGGACTAAGTATATATGTTCAAAGGTTACCCTTAAATTAGGGGCCAACATCATATACCACTTCAAGCATCCAGGTGCATACCTATGTCGAGAATCTAGGGGAGAGATTCTTCCCTCTCCGTGCACACAGATTATGTCTTCTTTCAGAGGTGATCCGGGTAGGCATCTAACTAAGGAAGTTTTTAGTGGGCTTCCATTCACAATAACCTTTGGTGCCCCTAATATAGGGCTGGGACCTTGCAGCCACACCAACACTTGAAAGTCATACACCCTTGCAAGCAAGGCTGGGAGTGGCGCCACTTAGTACAACAAACAAGGCTTTCTCAAGATGATAGTCAAAATCATGAGAAAGAAGTTACCATGTCTTTGGAGTCTTTGGACTCAACAAAGCAGTCTTTATTATAGTGAGGTGGAATCACCAGTGATAGGTGTGTACTCACTTGGGTCATTCCCAGAGGTTCAACTTCTGGCAAGCCCTCTAAAGGTGACACAAACTTGGCTTGGATTCAAGGGTCTAATTTTCTGATTCTCTCAAAGAGAGAAGAGAATACTTCTCTACCTCTTCACCTTACCCAAACACAGAAGACATATTCATCACTGAGCTAGCTTCACTCCACCAAATCCACAAGCCTTTGGGTTTCTAATTCTCTCAAAGAGAGAAGAGCATAATCCCCTAACAAGTAGATGTGTTAAAGATCCACTACCTTGCTTTGCTTCCCTAGGTATCCGTCATTCTAGCAACATCTGGGTCTCGGTTTCATCCATGGGCATCACTTCCATGTAATGAAGAGCCTATTCCCCTACTTTGCTATCAGGACCCTTAAGAAATTTTAATAAAGCCCTATTTAAACTATGTGAATGCAAGATAGTAAACAAGCACAACGTTTTTAATATGTCTTTGACAACCGTACTGCAAGAAAACCATTAGCAAGTTTTCATGATCTTTGACAAGCGACCTGCAGACCACTGTTATGCTATAGCAGAAGTCAGAAACATGAAATAAACAGTAGAAAGTAAATGTCAGAAAATGATAACAGTAAATTGCAAAATCTAAAAATTTAATGACTGTCTGCAAAACTTTGCGCGAGAAAGTATTGTTGCGCGCGAGAAAGTGCAGGGACCTACACAAGAGAGTGTTTCCTCACACGAGAAAATGCTACTAGGAGAAAAAATTTGCGTGGATCGATCTAAAATTTTGTGCGAGATTCTATACCGGTGATGTACAAACGTACGACAAAGTTCAAATTTCTGTCAGAAAATTTTGAGAGTGAGGTCAGAAATCATTTTTTCTGCCCCACGGTGGGCGCCAAAATGTTACGTGTCTGAAAGTGACCTCTAAATCAGGCACAAACACAACATGGTCATTTCCCAATCATCAAATTTGCAAAGATGAACATGAATTTTCCATTTCACAAATTTGATTGAATCGACCTGTTGCCTCCTATTTAGTTGGGGTGTCAAATTTACTCTCAGAATGAGAGCCAACAACCATGACCATTGCTAAAATGGAGGATTTTAAAGCATGATAAAAACTGAAATTGAAACTACTCTATATGAGAAATGCCATTATAGTTAAAGAATGAAAGTGCATATTTATTCTAGAAAGCTTGAAAAGATGATAGAATTAAGCTATTAGATATGTAAGAAAACTATATTAAAATGCAAAAAGCCATTAATCTAGATGAAACTAAGCTAATTATGCAATAAATCTTGAAAAGTGAGAAAATCAAGACAAAAATTAACTATAGTTTAGATTCTCTCTAATTGTTCCCTCAAATGAAGAAAATGAGGTCCATAATATAGAACAACCTGAGAAGGGGATGAAGAGTTTCTTGAAAAGAAATAGCTGACTCTTCATCTCCATGGAGGAAGGTGAGACAATTTTGAAGGAATTATTCAATTAAAAGAATGAATTATTGCCACATGAGTGGCTTTTCACATGGAATTATGGGATTCCTTTTGAGGATAATTCACTCAAATAAGCAAATAATTCTTTTAATTCCTTTTAATGTGTATTTAGCTAAAGGGGGTGGAATTAATTTAATTTAAAAGCACTTAGGACTTTAGAATTAAATTAATTAATCATAGGCATTTTTAGCTAATAAACCTTGATAATTCAGGAATTAAATATAGTGTGAGATTTATGAAAATTTAGGTTTTTTGCATTTGAGACCAAGTCAATTAAGGTCAATTAGGAAGGAGAATTTTCCTAGTACAATAGGACTTCGATGATGAGAAAATGCACCAAAATTGATTAGAATTGTAAGGTGCCAATTTTGGGGTGTTACAGTAATGACTCTTAAAAAGATAATTAATATAGGTCCACTTCTATGGGTACAGGCCTAATTGGAATTTAATTCTCCTATGTTGACCTCTCTATAAGTTTGTGCCCTAGATTTGTATATAAGGAATCCTTTCTTCTCTCATTTTCTAAGATTAGAAGAATCAAGACTTGAAGCACCTAAGATGCATAAGAAGCAATATCCTCCACACACATGAACATTCACTCACAATCTATTGAATTGATCATGTAATTTAAAGCATTAAAGCATTCAAGACTTCAAGCATTAAATTCATCAAGGAGATCCATTGGTAGTTATTGAAGGATTCAAGCTCTATGGAGCCCTCTTGTTGAAGATTTCTCAATCCACATCCATTAAACCTTTTTACTATTCCAAGATCCATTCAAGATTGGTGTTGAATATCTAAAGGCAATTTATTTGAGACATCCTATATCCTAAATTCTATATTCTACCTCCATTTGGCACATCCATACTTGTGGATCCAAGGATTCGAATCCTCCACAAGGGTTTCAACATAAGCAAGGTGAGTTGTTCTATTTACTTTATTTATTACTGTAATTTCAATTCTATTATAAGGTTAATTCCAAAACTAGGTTTGACCAAGGCAAACCCCTCTCTCAACAAAAAAAACCATTTTCCTTGTAGGTGTAGGTATGGACCAGCGAATTACAGAGCAAATTTGGATACCCTTTTCGGGAAACTTTCAGGATCCGCGAATAGAATTTCCGTCAGAGCAATGCAGGTCAAGGTTGACATAAAGGGGTCAAGGTCAAATTGCATTTAGGTCAAGGTTGACTTAGATCAGAAAATGAAAATATTTTTGGGCTTTCTCCATCTCTGTGTTTCTGTTCCAGATCCGCTAACAAAATTTCTAGAAACTCAGTACAGACATAAGAAAATAGCAATTTCCAGATCTGCTATACTTTGAGGTTAGTATTTATCTTCAATTAATTTAAATTAAGGTTTTTTTTATCATTTTAGATCTATTACACACTCTCCTTCTCTCCCCCTCCTCACAAACTGGGAATGTAAGGTTTTCCTCTTCCTTCTTATTTCCAATCGATTGATTCATTTGTGCATTGGTCATTTTCTTGTGGTTAATCAATTTGAATCTTTCCTTTGTGAATTTGAGGCTAAGTGGAGAATCCTACCTTCCCCAAACCTTTCAAAATATAAGTTCATTCATCTTACAATACATACATTTTTACCCCCTTCACATTTACATTATTTTTATCTTTACACTAACAACTGAAAGCGGGGAAACACCACTGAAACTGAAAAATGCTTGTGCTATAGCACTTAGGGAACACAGAGAACCAAACTAAAAACTTATAATCTACCCTAAGCTAATCAATCATCATAACCTTAGATACATCCATTAATAGATTAATTGAAATAGCTTCCTTTTCTCACCAACAATGGATGAGATACATGCATACATGCAACATAAAAGGTATGCAAAATGACTTGAAAGATCTGAAAATCCTGAAGTGTATCTTGTAAATGAATAGATATGTCACATAAATCTTGGATTTCATAAAAAATGATGCATATTTGAGGTACATATAAATGTTGAATCTGTTGATCTATAACTGGAATCTTAGGCATAGGTCCCATTCTAGAAATATGCATGATTAGGCAGTCCCTTGTAATAACATGTTATGGAACACTACTGATTTATATTACTTCCACCATAATACCATTCTATTCAGAGAATTCAAGATCAAAAGAATCAGGAGAAAGAGTAATTGGTTCATCTGCTTGATATTGTTGATTGCAAACCTCTTGATCATTAATGATCTATTGATTTTCATGTAATGCTTGAACCAAATCAGATTCTTGAAGCCTCTTTTCAATATTCTCTACACTTGTCCCCTCTTGGACCAGCCCCTTGTCAACTTCATCTTCATACTTTTGTTGAGATTCAACAACCATCATGTGTTCAACAACTTGCTGAACTTGATCCTCTTTATGAGGAGATGAATGATAGTCATCTGATCTTGTCATGAATACGTTAAGACCAACCCAAAAATCAGCCTCATCATCTTGATTCTCATCTTTGCATGGGAGAGGATTGATAATTACCTTGTTTTCATTGTTATGCATGCTCAAAACATCAAGATCTTGAACTTCATCTCATTGCTATGTTAATGATGTAAGGGCAATCTGAATTTCCTCTTCCTCATCACACACAAAACTTGGGAGTTTATCAAACAAATAAGGTGATCCCTCTTGAGTGATTTCTTCATAAGGCTCCTTGGCTGGTATAGGTTGTCCACGAGGCAAAGTTTGAACATCTTTAGGCTGTGAATCCACAACTGGGGCTTGATGATTTGTAGAATTTGGTTGCTCTGCATCCATGACCCTCTTCTTGGACCTTGTGTTAGCTGAAACCAGGACATAGTTCTGAATATCACTGAGGGAAAATTTAACCCCACAGAACTCCTCACTCTGCCATTTCATGAGAGCCATATCAGGTACACTGTGTTCATTTGGGCATGTTAGTTGATTTTTCTGAACCCGAGGCTCCTGTGACACTTCATGTAGATCCATAACATTATTCTGCACCATAAGGGCTTGGCCAAATCCATTGGGACAAACTCCTTGAATGTGTTGCTAGTTTCATGGACAACCCCATTCATAATCTTGTGCCATATTTTTCTGTGGTACTGGAACAAGCTCCCTAGGAGTACTAGGGATACTAAGATTGTAGGATTGGCTAGCTCTTTGATTATAGTTCCTTACTTGGCCTTGATGACATGGCTGATAAGGGGTTCTATTTTTCTGGTATTGGGCCTAGTAAGGATCTTGGTAAGGTTGTTGGTAGGGTTGTTGGTAAGGTTGAAACTATTGCCTTTTAATGCTAAAAAGCTCATTAGTAAAGTTCTCCAAGGTCTTTTTAATCTCCTTCAGTTCTTGGTATTGGTCTATAGCATGGCTAGTAGCCTGTTGGGAAAGAGTTGGGGTAGGAGGAATAGATGACAAGGCTGGAATTGCTTCAGGAACATGTTGCATTTATGGAAATAAGGGAATTGGAGGCCTTAGGGATATTTTTCCAGCTTGGGTGAGACTATTCTCAGCTCTTATGGCAATATCAAAGGCTTTTGGTAAGTTGTTTCCTCCCATAGATTGGATCATCACATAGATATCATTGTTAAGTGTTGTCAAATAATATAGAAAAACATGCTGGTTTCAAGGCATAACTGATACTGGGATCATGTTCCATGTCCTTAGAACCTGAAATTCAAATCCATCATATGCTCATGGGGTATCCTCTTTATGGTACTCAAATGTTCTATCAAGGAAAGATGATCAAATTTATCCTCACACTGGGAAGTCAAGGCAACACCTAGCTCATCTTAGTTTGTTATAGAATTAACTGCTAAACCCCTAAACCATTTCAAAGCTTTTCCCTTAAGCAATGCTGCTAACAAGCTTACAACTACATTATCATGGGTTATGTGATAAAGAACACAGAGGGGTGCAACATCTCTTATGTGTTTAATGGCTGAGGTTTGATCATCTCTAGTAAAAATGAGCAAGATTTTAAGAGCTCCTATGGGTATGTCATTATGTTGCTGCAAATTCAGAGGGCTACCCTAGTTAAAAGCTATAAAAGGCTGGTTTCTGGCCATAGGTGGATTTAAGAGACTTTGAACTAATGGGACATTTGAGCTAATAGAGGTGGTGGGATAATAGAAGCACTTGCAGAGGTATGAATGGAATCAATAGGCTAAGATGCACTAGGCTAAGATTGAGCATCCTTGGGTGCCCTATTACTCTCCTTAGATGGAGGTAGATCTATATATTCAAAAGGATTCCTGCTCTACCTGGTTGGTATCCCGCTCATGTGCTAGAGAGACTGATATACATAAAACAAAGATTGGATTCGCCAAGTATGATATCTCACAATTCATAATAAGAACATGGATACTGTTCATACCAAATAGCAACTCATATACAAATTTTCTCAAAAGAGTCAATCCCATTGGGCATGCCAAAAATTGTTGTCACTAGGGATTGCACTTGAAAGAGCTAAGTATGAAACTCATCAATCCTATGAAACATGGGAATACTTTCAGGTTGTGGGGAACCTATAATGAAAGTAGACCTTTGGATTAAGGTTTGACTTCCCCTTGAATCACCTTTAAACTTAAACCTTTTGGAGGAAAATTGAAGAGGGAAGTGCATAACTGGAAATAATTGGAAATGAAAAATAGGTGATTCACCAATCTTTAAGGATCCACAGATTGAATGTATACCCACAATGAAACATGAAAATGACTTTGTAATTCACAAATTTATCCAACTATTATGATATTCCTTGAAATAAAGAGGCACTGGAATAAAAGGAAGGGAAAGATCTTCCACAACCTAAAACTTAGATGTACACAGATTAAGACTGAGAATAAAAAAACCCCTTTCTGAATACTCAATTTGAACAAACATGTAAAGTAAAGGACACAACCTGGATCACTATAACCTTAACATGTAATTCAATAGAATTGGAAGTAAATAGGAACAAGAAGGACTATTGTTGCATATTCAGTAAAAAGGGGTAAAATACAATCTACATCACCAAGAGATACAAACATTCAAATCTCAGAATGAGATAGAATGGAAGAACTAACTCATCACAAAAATGTGAGAGGTATATATAGGAGTGAAACAAAAATCTGCATTTCCAAGCATTGTGGAAATCACCATGCCCAACTCCACCAAATCTGGAATTAGAAGAAGCAATATCTCTGAAGAAATCTGCATTTTAGGTGCACAAGACACGCTGCTCCTATCTGGATGTTAGGTCCCCACATTTGTAAGTGGTGAAAAAGAGAAACTCAGAATCATGCCTTAAAAGGCCTTCCCTTTTGAAATCAAATCTAACCTACCCCTAACTCATGCTTGGTAGGTGATATTTGCCAAAATAATTTATAATTGCATCATTGGGCAAATATTTACAATAATAAAGGCATGATTCACATAATGCATCCCATTTGAATCAATCAATGACCTTTAGAAGAAAATATAAGAGACATGCTATCAAATCTTTTGCCATGACACCTAGGACCTAGGGTATACTTTAAATTCCTTTAATCTTGACACTAAGTGACACATTAAAGCATTAAAAACATTTACAATACCTACCTTATCATAGGATATTTTTGGTCTTTACCATATATTTAACATATTTACTCTACGATATGTTTAAACATTAAAACACGTCTAATTCATTTGCTTCAAAACCTATGGTGATCAACATTACCACTACTCATTGAGTTGCAAGAGGAAAACATGGTTTTGATGACCTAACTGCCACTTTGGAAGGAAAGAAACCACCATTTTTGGAAGGTTGCAGTTCTGGATCGATCTTGCTAGAGTAGATGGAGTTTGGAAACAATATTAATTGATGAAGTAATTCTTTCATTCATTACATTTTTTATGGTTTTGGATGAAAGATATGCTTTGTCTCTGCATTTCTCCATCAAGATGCCTCCATTATGTATCTTTGCATTATTGTTGGGGCTTTGCTGTTGTGAATGTTTATATTGCTCATTCAGTATGTTAAGAGGCCACATGCTATCTTTGTTTCTGATCATTACTTGATAATGTTGTTTATACTTGATGTTTTGGTCTATTGAAAGTCATGGTTAAACTAGGGCATCACTCTTATTTCTTTGAAAAGAATAATGTTTTTATTCTACAGAAGATGGTGCCATGGCTTATTAATTTTTTATGTACTTGGTATAAATATCTATGGAAGCACTTGCCTCATTGTTATCTCCATGTTTTGAAATCCATTCAAGGTTGCAGGCTATGTCCTCTTGCTGTTTTCTCAACTTTTGGTGTATCAACTCTATTTTTGCCTCCACACAATGGGGCGTGGCTATACCTGTTGGCCCAATGTTAAGATAATGGAAAGGGTGTGTACTGAGAGGGGAGGGGTGAATCAATACCCTTAATAACTTTTAGTCAATTCCTTGTATTCATTGTTCTATATAAACTGACTGAGCAGTTTGCTTATTCCAAACATATAGTATCCATACTGAAATGTAAATGCATGTAAAATAAACATAACACATACACACAATTAAGTACTATTGACAATAGTATTTTGTTATCATAGAAAACCCATTTTTGAAGGTAAAAACTGCGGTGGATATGAGACCCGCAAAACTTCACTACTGCAGTAATAAAGGTAGCATGTTAAATCTTTACAATATAATCACTTTTGATGATCTTACACAGTTAGGAGTAAGAAAAATATCAACTAGATCTACCCCGTGTGAGGATTTAGCAACACAATCTATGTGTGCACTCAGTTAAGATATTTACAATAAGATTGTTAAGTCTACTTTGTTAAGAGATTTAAGTATCTATTATAATTGTTAGAGAGTAACAGGAATTTAATCTTAAACATATACAATCTCAAAATTGTTGATACAGATACATTAAATTCATACAAAACATATCACCTCAATGTGAATGATAATACCTTCTGCTCTATTCTGCTCGGTAGCCTTGCCTTAGTTCTATAAACTAATTTTTGCAATGTGGTCTTTGTCCTTGAATCCCTTGTCTAATCTCTAATGTCGGTAGTATGGCGGCTACTTGGTCATTTCTTGATCAACATACTTAACAAAATTTGACATATATACATTTATATATCAAACAATATGACCTAATTAGGATTTAACATTTACATCCTTACCCTAAGATCAATGGTTGCAAAATTTACATTGATCAAATAAACATAGGAGACATAAAAAATAAATGCTGGAAATCCATAATTAATGTCCTCCTCGATCATGTAAATTGTTATCTAGGTCATCTAAAAAATTTGTTACTTAGATTATTGTGCCATAACAAACTTTCATGTGGACTTTGTTCCACTCGGTTAATGTTGTTCCTCAGTGCTTGGTGTATACTGTGTATCTCAATTATAGTGGTGATCAGTTATCCTATGAAGCTCGATGTTGTATGTGTCAATATAGTCTGATTACTCGGGTATCATTGTACTCATTTAATTCTAAACATGATCAGTTCTCTCAGTTAACTCTACACTTCAGTGATATATATCGACTATCTTGTGTTGACTCTATCACTGACTGTCCATTATGTCATCTTGATAACTAATGACAACTTCAATGTGTAATTGGAGTAACATTCTCCCCCTTTGGCATTAGTATCAAAAACTTAGTACTATACATGATGACTTCCCCTTTGTACATGCTTCCCCTTTATGTATACTCAGTATATGTAGATGAAAATCCTGATTATACATATTTATCCCCCTTTTACTATACATATATACTACATATATTTCCCCCTTTTTTGAAATTAATGACAAAAGTCATAGAACTTGCAGTTTGTCAAAAATATTAGGATGGGCATTCTTTAGAGTTTCCAATAATGTCTCCCATTCCTCCTTTAAGTGTTTGAGGGTGAGCAAATCTAGTTGTAGTTGGACATGCATATCATATATGATGTCTCTTACTAATAAATTTGGGGTGGCAATGAGATTCTTTGCCATAGTCACATGTTTTTGCATCATTGCTAAATGTGTTAGTAACATCGCTTGGAGCTCGGTTACCTGCTCTTTAATTTGTTCTTCTTCTTTCTTTAAATCCTACCTCAACCGCTGGTTCTGAAGTATCTTCTTATAATGCATCAGTAATGCATTTGGTTCAGTTGATAGGCTCTGTGCACTAGCCTGTAGATCTTGATCTAATTGCTTTAGTTTTTCACTAATCTCGGTAGTGAAATGGTCTAGTGTGCATAACTGTTGTATAATAGTAATGGCTTGGGATATGATAATTTCTATACCATTTACTAATACTGATAGAGTTACCTTATGTATTGCCACTGCCTGGCTGATTTTCTCTGTAACCTTGCATTGGATCTTCTTCTTTGCTCTTTCCTCTAGTTTTCTATCGACATCAATATCAAGATTAAATGGAAAGAGAGAAACTAGGTGTTGGTAAAGAAATTGTTCTTTTGAATGTAACTCTAAAATACCCAAAACTTGTTTAAGAACAATTGAATACAACAGTTGGGAAATAGTTACTTGAAAACCTATTTTCCCTCTGAATTGGAAGGTACAACTCCCTTGTATGAATAATATTCAATGAATTTTAATCTTTCCTAATCTAACAGGGGTATGCTCTTAACCTGAGAGTAGGAGAGGTAAACCAAGCTAAATCTAGACAGAAAATAGCTTGGGCAAAGTAAATACAATTCTAAATCTAGCCAATTCTGGGACTTTATCAATCAGATTAATTTCCCAAAACTGGTAATGCATGGACAATTACTAAAAAATGCAGATACAAGACTGAAAGTTAACAATGCAATGATATGAATCAATCTATATCGTAAGAACATTCCCAAAACTTAGAGTAGCAATTGATTTCCCCCTTAATTAGCCGTATCAAATCATAATACATAATTTTGGTTCAAATACAAATAACAAATCTAACTCAAAAGAGAAGTTCAAATTCAATAGAAAGATAAATGAAATGCAATGGAACAATTAAAGAAATGGCAATCAAACATACACCATTGACTCAACAATAATGATATTCTTCACACCAAAATTTAGCCGACCTTTGTATTGATTTTGGGAAAAATACATATAGAGTTCCAGATTGGACCGTTACAAAAAGGGTAACCGAAATGGTTCAACTTCCCCAACCAGAAATGATAACCAAAGGTTTATCCATTACAAAATTTAATAAAAATAGCACAAGGGGAAAATATGTTTATGATTCAGTTTCCTTCCCCTTATCTAATTTGGCCCTTTAGGAGATCACAACAGTGATGAATTGGATGAGCTCTTCATGCCTATTGATGTGGACATTGGTGTAATGGATGAGCCATCTAGAATGTTCTTTGGCTAGAGTCTTGATTGCTTCAGTTTGGTCTTTCAGTTCCTCCATAGCCTTAAAGATGCATCCACTTAATTGCTGGAGTTCTGGCACCTTGTCTAAATGGGTCGAAGACTACTCTGCTAACTTGTGCAGATAGTTTGTGAATGACTTCTGCATGTTGGCCACTCCAACTATCACTTTGCCTTCACCGCTGGTTTGTGATTCCACATGGAGTCCTAGGAGGAGTTTATAGTTTTTACCCTTCTCCTCTTGCACTTTAACATCTATTTGTTGTAGTCCAGTCTCGGCCTAAATAATCATCTCGATCTTGAAATCCAAACTTTGGAGCCATTTGATCAAGGGTTCATCGCCTTTCTATAGGATCTTAACTTTTAGGGCCTCCTTAGTCTTCATCTTTACTGCCACATGTAACATGACTATGCATTCTTGGCATCTTACTCTTTCTATAGTGAGATTCTGTAAATTCTTTTCAATGTTGCTCTTCTCAGTTTCTAGTCTCAGAATAGAATTACCTAACTGCTCAATGATCACTAGACCTTCTGACTCAAGCCTCTCAATCCACCTCTTACCAATCTACCCATAATGTCAATCCTCTTGTAACTTAGCCAGAATGGCTTGGTTCTCAGCAGCACTGGGATTGAAGGAAGTTTGGGAGCTGGGGGCACTTGCAATAGGAGTTAGGAGCTGTCTGATGAAATCGGTCAGCTAAGCCACTTCTGCCTTAAGCTGAATTTTGGAAGTCTTGAGGTCTTCCAACTCTTCCTCTATTACTACATTGGTGGACTTCCACCAATCCACTTTGGTATCATGTCGAGACACACCCATATCAAATGACTGCAACTGAAAGTCAGAAACCACCAGATCTTCGAGTCTGCTTTCTTTGGTGGGCTTGGCTACTTCCATGGTGAAGTGCCCTATCTCAGAATTATGACCCAGGGTAGACATTGTCTTTACACTCTTCTACTTTCTTGTAGTAGCCTTGGGCTGAAAAGCCCATGATAGAGTGTCTTTGCTGGGAATTGCTTCCTCTACCCTCTTCCTTTTGCACTCTAGAATGTTTGCTATCCATGACTCTATGCTAGTGACCTTATTGGCGGAGACCAACTCTTCAATGAACAACTTCCTTATGAGTGGGGGAGTAGTCTTAGGTCAGGAAGCGAATGGATTCACTGAAGTAGGTGAGGAGGAGATTAGTTTTACACTTTGAGCAACATCCTGTTGCTCTCCACCTCTCTTATCTGATTATGTAGAGGTACTAGGGCTATCCTCTCCAACTTCAACTATAACAGGGGATACCCTCTTTGGAGTTTCTTGAGTTGAAGTCCTGGCCGAAGTATCTACAATAATAACATTAATTGGCTATTCAGACCCTGTAGCTTTAGAAAGCTTAGATGTTGACTTAATTTGGTTTGTCGGGACCACTTCTTCTGTAACTCTGATATCTGGAAGAGGACCCTCTCCATAGGTCTTCTCTAAGAGAGAAGCTTTCTCAAGAGGCTCATCACCTCCTCTCAATAGTTGAATTAATCCCTTTGCAATGGTAGAGATTGTTGCTGAGGAAGTGGTTGCAACACCAGTAGTTGTCTTCGTCAGAGTTCGCTGAGCGGGAGACTTCCTCTCTGACCTCTTCCTTCGGCCTGTAGTCCACTCAACCCATTGAGCTATTCTTTTGTAAATACCCCCCATCAGAGTCTGCAAGTCACTTACTACCTGGTCCAGCATAGGTTCTGAGCTGATAGGGGTGGACTTTGTTTTCTCCAAGTAGGTTTCATCCTACAGATGATTACCATCATCTTCTAGCCCTTCCATTGCAATGTTAACATTGAACTTTTTGATCTGTTCAATAGTTAATCAGGCATAGAATCTCTCTCTTCTCTCCAAGTCATCTTTGCAATTGGCCCAGTAGTCCTCAATATCAGGTACATGGTGAATGGCCCGGCTCATCTGTAAGACATCTCTGGTGTAATCAACAGGGTCATACTGTGGCCTTAGAATGTCATATGTTGCTAGAGAGAACTTCTTTGAGAATGTTTTAAGAACATTCTTCACTTCTGATTGGGATGCACAACTGTAAGCTCTAATGATCATTGGGAACTCATAGCCTTTCTTCTTTGCCTCTGAACAGATCAAGTTCACTTGGAGTGCTTGCCTCATTACTTTGATCAACATGATCATGTTTGTAGGGTATCTAGGTAGCTTCAAAGGAAATTTGTCAAAACCTACAAGATGAAGATATGATAAATCTCCGAATTGAATAAAATAGCATCCAAATTGGCTTATAAAAGCCATGGATTTAGGAGAAAATCTCCTCTCCGGACAACCTTGTAGCTCCCTACACAATCTCATTGTAAAGGCATCATTAACCGTAAGATAATCAACATAACTATTTTGTAGTTGCAAAGAAGGGAAAAACTCATAGCTTTTCACATCATCTGGGAATTCCTCTAATATAGGAAGTCCAGGCCATATTTGAATCATAGCTAAAATATATAAGAGGATAGAGGACATGTAAAATTCATTCTGGAACTTGGCCCTATTTAGGGCATTCGAGAGATTCTCACTCACCATCAAGGCCCAGTCAGTGAAATGATGCTAAGAATAGATTATCTGGACCAAGAAGAAATGTTGTTTAATAAAATTAAAAGCTTCACTCTCAGCTCTAATCCTATGAAGTAATACCAGGATGTCCATGATCTCAAGTTTCAGATTTGTGCCAAATAATGTTTTGGGCAACTTGCCCTTGGCGCTCTTGGGTTCTTTAAACCATGACTTCATAATCTCTCTTTTCCAGATTGGTCTCTTCACTAAATATTCAGAAACCACCTGGCTATAAGTCATCTCAGAGTATTCTACCTATCCTAGGATGCGGAGAGAATTCTGGACAAATTCTCTATCAATGGAGAGGAGCACTGTGTTGTCCGGTAGGAGAATTTGCTTGGTGCCTGGGTTGTATCGGGCTATACATTCATAGACCAACTATGGAGCTTGAACGGCTATAGGAAAACCAGCGGCTTTGACTAACCCACTCTCCTTAAGCTTCTTAGTGATAGGGTGTATCTGCTCCACTCTCAATCTATTCTGAATGTTCTGTATGTCGAAGAACTTCAGTGAGGTATATGAGATTTTGTGCCACTTAGAGGTAATGTCGTTCATTCCATCGAATCCCACAAATCTAGAAGCCATGTGAGTATGATTCACCTTGGAGATTCAAATTTCTATTTGGAAAATAGAGACAATGAGCAACTGGTCTTAGCTACTTCGAATTCAAACAATTTGATGAACAATGGTGGTTCCAGTTCGCAATCTTCAACTGATTTTATACTTTTTGAATTCTTACCGTTTAACGGCCAACTTCCCACACCACACAACACAAATGAAAAGACCTTTACATTAATGAACAAGTCCATTACAAAGTAAAATGGCCTTATTTGAATTAATTACCTTGCTTTACATGCCGTTAGAAAACATTCTTTTACTTTGGTAACCGTAACGGTAACTTTCTTGAAACGGCGAAAAATTACTTTTTCGCTTCTCCTTTGGGCAGAAAAATCCTCTTGGAGTGCTCTCTGTCTGAAAATATGCCAAAGGAGAATTCAGGCCTATAGGGGTGCCAAAATGATATACATTGATTGCATAGGCTTCCTTATATGCAGATCTCTTATGGGATGGATTCTATTTCAAAACTTCTTCACCTTGATAGTTTGGCAGAAAATGCATCTCGTGAGTCAAAACCCGCCAGTAGGGGTAGAGGTTAAGCCATTTTTTGCTTTTCTGCCTATGGAAAATCCCATGAAATCTTCTTCCTTTGATCATTTCTTTTGTTTCCCACAGGTTTGATATGAGTGTTCGAAGCTTTCTTGTTCCTGATTTCCTCATTTTCCATCTTTATTTACCTCTGATATTCTTAAGTCTGTCAATTGTGGAAAGTGCACCCCATATGTGATTTTCCGCCATGGAGAAGCCAAAACTTGATTTCCCGCCAATGTTGCAACTTGAAGATATGAGGCAAAGTATTTCATCTGTATATGATTTTGAAGTTAGAATTTTTTTAAAACACAACCTTTACCGGATTAGGGACTTAACCTACCCGATAAAATGTGATTTTCAGACCCAGAATCCCCCTGACTTAGGAAGGAGAAGTCAAGTTAGGGAAATCTGATAAAGGCCTTCTATCCTAAGGGGATTTCTAGACTTAGACTCTGGACTTGCATGAAACTTCCATGACTATTACTACACATAAAACATCCATTTTTGACTTGAAGTATAAAGACCAAAAGTGGGGCAACACTAGGTAAATTTGAACCTAACTGGTTGGGTTCTTACATCATATCATGAGTCTATAGGTTTGGACCATATCAGATATCCACATCAAAGGGCCAACCTCTATCAAACCCCATCAATGGCTTGAATCTATGCAAGTATTATACATGACTCTCAGACTAGGCCTATTTAAAATATGTCAAAAATATTTAAAAAAAATTCTAAAAGAAAAAAATGGTTACCTTGATGAAAACCTGGGAAAGAAGAATCTTGTGTGACACAAAAATAGAAATACAAGAGAAATAAATTCGTCTTATGGTGAAAAACACTTTGGTGGCACCTTGGGAAAGTACCATCATGAAATTGAGCAATCCAGTGCCTTATGTAGGGATCATTGCTCCATTATCTATTGTCTCTCCAACCTATTATCACTTGTCATTTCACTCCATATTTCATAATAAAAAATCCTTGGTCATCTAATCTATTAGGAATAACAGTCCATAATCACAACTGAGAGGGGGGGGGGGGGGAA
>MU223645.1:6326495-6349613 GCA_018584345.1 Thuja plicata
TTAATTTTGAAAACCACTCCATGGCATTTCCTCCTAGACTTCCTGGAAATAGTCGCATGAGGTAAGTGGGTTCATGCATGTACTCAATGCTAAGAGCACAAAATTCTCTCACATGGTCATGTGGATCGGTCTCCCCTGTGTACTTTTCATATTTTGGTCTTTCCACATTAGGAGGAAACGGGACCATAGTGATACTTTTGTCGAAAGGAAATGGACAAATGGCATCCAAAGAGTATTTTGTTTTTGGTTTTTCCTTCTCTTGTTTGAGGTTTGTGAGCTCTGTTTGCATTTGATTGAGCTATTTGGTAAGGATGGATATGGGGTTTGGTACTTCCTTTTCTTTGAGATCATTCATATCGTAATACTGGGGTAATTTGACACCCGTGGATGCTAAATGGAGGAAGTATTTTTCCTTGTCATCTCCAATTATTCATTCCAATAGCTTGTGGACTCTTTTACTTTGTTTAAGCTTCTCATATTCATCTTTAGGGATCTCTTCATCACTATCTGACCTGAATAGATTAAGTTCAAACCTGGGTCTTTCTTCCTCCTTCATGCCTATGGATTGTGCTTATTTTCCATCATCATAACCCTCAAAGGCCTTACTCTAATCGTTAGTGTTGCTACCCATTTGAGGCGAATCAAGATCAAATAGGGAATTGTGAGAAGTTTCTCCTTGGAAGTGTGATGTTTTTGGAGGCACTTTTGATCCTTCAGTTGTGTACTTATTGCATCTCATGTTAGCCATGAAGTTTGTTTCTCAACTTTGTCAACATTTCCCAATAGTGCAAGCAAGGATTCCAGATAGTTCAAGTGGGTTTGTCTAGGTAGAAGTAACTATTTTGTTTGTTGGTGGATGTAAATGATTCCAGTTTCAGAGGGTTACAATGCCCTGATAGTGAGCTAGGAATCAAGTTTGTTGATAGAGAATGGGTAGACCACATGTATTAAACTGATCGTGAAAGACTGACTAAGCATGCAAGGTAGACGTTTCAAAAGTTTTCAAAAATAACAACAGGGAGACCAGAGGAGACAACAGGGATGAGCCAAAGAGAAAAAAGGGTACCTAAAACAACTGATACTTCCTAGGAAAAGCTGCTAGAAATGCCCACTGCCTAAATACGAGCTCCTAGATACGATCCTTTGACAGAACCAGATGCGATCCTAAATCCTGGATGCGATCCTAAAAACTGGATGCGACTATATGTTTGACCAAATACGATCCAATGCACCAGATACGATCCTAAATACTGGATACGACTTAGGAAAAATGGGATGCAATTTTATGATGGTTTTGTCAATTTTGGTCCATTTTGAAAAATTTGCTTTTGAGGAACGTGAAGTTGTTTGTTTCCAAATTACAGCAAGAGGTATTTGTAGAGCATGAAAAACACTTGTACTCTAGGGTATGAAATTTATTGATTATTGTGAGGAGCTTATCTTTTTAGTGATCTTTCTGATATGTCAGACAATTTTGCATTGTTAAAGGGATGAATCAAACACACATCTTTTCCTATTCTCTAGGTGGAGGATGAAAATCTTTGCTCATTGACTTAGGTACACACTCAAATGCTAATCAGAATACAACCATCACCAAGCACACAATGGCTCTAGTCATGATGCTGTATTAGCTGACTCCAAATGCAAGTGAGGGCACAATATGACTAGTGTCTTAGGGTAATTAATTTTTTCCTTGCATAAAGATTATCACACTTTCAGGGATGAATCAAGAATTCTTTCAGTTGAATGTGTTATAGATTATTGGGCAATCCATTCAAAACTGTCCCCCATAAAATTGCACAAGGAAAAATTGAGGCGCATAGCCCTATGAGTACCTAAATATATATAGTCTCGCAAGCAAGATTCAAGTGGCTTCTCTCTATATATACCCTGATATGTTCAAGAAATGATGTCGAAATTCCAAGAATAAAACCAGTTCTGTCTTTTGAGGCTTTGGCCTACAAGGAAGCAACTATTTATAGTGAGTTGGAAGGGTTGGCATAAGACCTGTCCTCACTTGGGTCGTTCTCGGGAGATTTTTTCCTCAACCAGCAGGCCCTCTACTGTTAAAAAGATCAGTAACTAGGATTGGCGAGCTTAGGAGTTCTAGATTTCTGATTCTTCAAAAGAAGAAGAGCATACTCTCCTAGTCCATGCCGTTTTCTCCTCAAGCACTATAAACAATGTTCTTTCCCCCAAGCTATGTTGAGTTTGTTTTAATGATTCATATTTTAAAGAAAATAGAAAGCTTTGAAAAAGGAAAATTTGTCTTTGTTCAATTACCACAATGATTTAATGAGTTTGAGTTGTTCAATTACTGAATCCAAAAGCAATTAAACGATTGAACTTGTTCAATTAATCCACATGATTTAGTGCTTTGTTTTATTCAATTTCTATCCAAAATAAATTAAACAGTTTGTTTGCTTGTTTAGTTACCCCCAATTTTCTCACAAATGATAAAACAACGTCTGACTTTCTGATTTTCCTCAAGAGGAAAAGAGCATAATATCTAGTTGTTTTAGCAAGTATGAAGAAATGGTTTTTAAGTGTTTGAAAAGAAGATAAATAGAAGTCAAGACAGATGGGGTTTGGTAACCTGTAAAAACCACATTAGTATCTTTTTAATCCAACTCCATGAAAACTGCCAAAAAGTACCTGCAAACACCTGTTAAGCTACAAAATATAGAAAGCACAACTTGTCAAACTTGTTAGGATTAGGCAAAATAAAGTAGACAATCCTTTAACCAAATATGAGCCTAAATCCTTTGAATGTGATACAGTATCCAGGATGTGATCCTATTCACCGGATACGAGCCCTTGCTGACTGAATATGAGCCAAAACCAAATACGATCCAGGAAATCCTAGATGCGATCCAGAATTTACGTGATGCGAGGGCGTATCTGGGATACAAGCCTGCAAGATTAAATGCGATTTTGTGACTGATTCTTGAGCCTGCAGATTGCCAAAAAATGTGTTAAAAATGAGGCTAAATTAAAAATTTGCCCCATGGTGGGTGCTAAAAATGTGCGTGTATATTTGGGTACCTGTTGAAAATAACACAAACACTCAATAGGTCATTGCATTAGTTTAAATGGTTAGATAAAATGTTAAAAACCACTAATATCGGCCTATTGCCTTCTAACTAGAAAGAGTGTGATTAGTTGCATATTAGCCCTCAGAATATGCTACAAATCAGTGACCGATACTATTCTAGCATGAAGGATTTTAAATTCAAACTAAAAAGATGAAAAAGCATGTATTTTAGCTCTAAAAGATGAAACTAAAACAATGTAAAAGCATGGAATAAAGAGTGGAATGTGATTCTAAGAGTAATCCAACAGCATAACAATGTAATTTTGATCTAAGGTGAAGGCTTATTTGCTCTCAAAACAGACTTCTATTTATAGAAGAATGGGAGAGAGAGAGGGGGGACAAGGTTCATTTATGAATTAGAAGACTCATAAATGAAGATGTAAGAGCCATTAATGCCGAAGGCATTAATAAGGCATGGGAGAGACATAGGCTTAAGGCATTAATGAAAGCCTTAAAGAAGAAAGGGAGGATGTAAGAGGATGGCTTGAGAAAGTGGACCTTAAGGAGGTCAAACTTGAGAAAGTGGACTTTCTCAAGTGGGTTGAGTTGCTAAGCACTCCTTAATGGAATGTGACAACATTAGGAGGTGGGTTAGAGAATAATTTAGGATTAGGATTAGATTAGCATGGGTGAATGGGTTGAGAAGGGTTAGAACCTAGGGTAGAAGTGGTTGAGATAGGTTAGGTTGGGGTTTGAGGGAATATTAATAAATGAAATAAACTTATTTAATTCATTTAGAAATATAGGAATTAATTATTTAAACAACGAAATTGCTTTTTAATAATTAGGGGACTATAACCATTTTAATTAAATTAAATAGTCTAGAGGAATAGGTTAATTTCAAGTGGGTAATTGATTTTGAGATTTATTTAATTCCTTTATAATTAAATACTATAGCCATATTTGATTTTAATTTGATTTGATTGGTTGAAATTGATTTAAATTGTATGGCTATAATAGTTAATATAAATTAGTGATAAAAATCACCTTAGGACATTAAATTGATTCAAAGAATTATGCCAAGCAGTAACAGGGTCATTTGGACATAATCGAGGGTATGATCACACTTAGGGAAAATAGGGTCCATAGTAGGAATAGACCAAATTCAGGTGGTTACAAGTTCCAATGAAGTATTCTTATCATAAACTCTTCTCTACATCCAAAAGTAAAACAATCCTTGTAGCTTACACTTCTCTTCCTTTTCAATCTCTTCCACATCTTTCAAAAAGAAAAGATCACTCATATATACCCTATTACAATAATTCATTAGGTCGGTCAATTAAGCTTTCCAAATATATAAATAATTAAATAGGTCATCCAATTAGGATTTCCCAATATAGAAATAATTGTTTGACCCCTTGCTAAGATACACACAATACCTATAACAAGTAAACATAAATTACAATCCATCAGTTATATTCCAAGATCCGCAATCTATGCTTACAATTCATAATACACGCTACATGTCTGAATTCGGCCACCAGAATAGGTCTCCTCTAGAATACACGCTAAAGATGATGTCACTAGTACTTTCACAACAATTGATCAGTAACAAACATTCTTCAATATGTCCTCAGTCATCCCATAAGCTTGCATGCGCTAAAACATCTTTATTTATAAGATATACACAAAATATAGAGACCTACTTTGTCAAGCATTACTGTCATAGTCTAGAAACCACTCTTTACTAAATCATCTGTAACATCACTAATATGTAACCTCAAGTCAAGTGACCTTAGTAATAAGTTCATCACATATTTGTCTTCATATCCTTGTCTTTGATCATTCTGAAACCTCTGTACAGTGTCCGTACACTTTTGTCAGACAATTAACCGGTCTGTCCTCTTCACAGAAACATACATTGACAATAGTAAAAAAACATGAATATCAACAACATGAACAGTATCCAAAACTAATATCATCCAACATAATCATACCTTGAAATTTATGAGTGTTCCTTGTCATGTCCCATCCCATCATTAAGTTAGTCCATCACATCCATTTCTTATTAAATTATCTAGTCTATCTTGACTAGGGGCAACAATGTCATGATCCATCAATCTCCTAAATTTTGTTAAAAACATCAAAAAATATCCTAAAAAAATTCTAAAACATAGAAAATAAATTGAAAATTCTAGAAACATAAAAAAAAAACACCTTGAGAAAACACTCAAAAAATAAAAAATCCTGTAAAAAAAAACCTCAAAAATTTTGCAATAAAGTCCTTTTTACATAAACCATTTATTTTGCATTTCAATAGGCATTAAATGACATCATACATCAAGTATGATCTCCACAAAACCAAGTCAAAACTGTTAACTAGTCAACATGTCCTCAACCAAACTGACCAAATTGTCTTATCTATCCAGTCAACATCAAGTCTTTTGTCAAAATATTATCTTATGTTATAGAAAGGATGAAAGTGCTCAAAACCCAATAGGTCAATCTAAAGCATGATATATCATTCTTGAAACCATACATCATCATCAATTGTCAATGTCATTGTCAAACAACTACAAAAACATAGACATATAATCAGTATGGTTGTTAACTTGTTGAGTCAAGTTGGTCTTATTATGTCCTAATTTTTTCAAGTCATGTTCCTATGCATCTCTGGGATATCCATAAGTGATTAAAGACACCAAGATGGTTCATGAATTATTTTTAATTTTTTGTTGTTTGTGGTATATTTTCCATCAAGTCTTAAAAGAGCATTTTGGGTGTATATGGTAAGAGCCTTCACATCCCCATACAATATCTGATTGTAGAACATATTGCAATAGATAAATTGGTTGTGATATGCTAAACATACCTTGATTCTTAATTCCCAACCTAGATGGATTGGCCCACATTCCTTGTCTATTCAAAGTTCATGTTAAAATGCAAAGGTATAATCATACCTAAATCATTCATATATGGGTAGGATGGTATCTAATTTTTCTATAACAAAGTGTCTCAATGATGAAATAGATTGCTCAAATAAGTATGAATTCAAATGTGGTTAATGGAATTTAATTTTCCAATCAGGATTCATCCTCATTCTCTCATCTCCTATTTTTTGTCAATACACAAAATTCTCTAAGTCAGTCCCTAAGTCATTATGGTATAGTAATATGTCATTACCCAAAAATAAAGCACCATGCATACATATTTTTATCATCTTAAAATGGAAGAACTTCCATGTTAATAACATTTATCCCTCCTTAGGGGATGTTTTTGACCACCATCACATTGTCCTTTCATTTCTACATCCTCTCCTGCTTCTGTGTCTGTTTAGGACCCTAATTGGGCCTCTTCGAGCACCTTCCATCCCAACTGGCATGTTTTCCAAGGGTCCTGACCCCCTGGGTCAAGGTTGAACTTGACCTTGACATAGGTCAAGGATGACCTTAACCTTGACCTGGGTCCCCCTTTCAAATCTAGAAGTCTGTCGGCTGCCAGAGGTCATCAAAAATTCATTTCCCACTTCTGGGTTGGCTATTTTGGGTTCTGAAGTGACAAATCTTAAGTTATATTTAATATAGGTCCTCTTCTAGGGGAATGGGTTTAATTGGAATTTAATTCTCCTATGTTGGCCTCTCTAGAAGATTGTGCCCTAGTTTCATATAAAAGGAAGTTTTTCTCCTCTCATTTTCTCTAAGTCATGTGAAGCAATAACTATCAACTAAGTGAAAAACAAAGGAAGTGTGATCAAGAAAAAAGTTCAAGCATCCATTGTTCTACATATTTATATGATTTCAAACTATTCAAGTCTTCCTCTCAAGCATTCAATTTCTCCATTGAAGATCAAGGATTCAAGCTTTCAAGCCTTTTAAGGGATTTGGTTCAAGCATTCAAGATTCATCATTCAAAACCCTAGATCTATCCATCATGGTTGAGTGATATTCCTTCAAGATCCTTTTTGCATCCTCAAGAATCACTCATTTCTCCCTTAAAGGTGGCTTCCAAGAATACAATCATGAAGGTTTATGGTTTCTAATTGAGTTCAAACTTTCATATCTACATACTTGTTTACATTCAAAATACAATTAGATGTCTATTTGAATATCATAGCTTCATTATTAGATTTACTTCTACTACTTGCTAGCATTCTTTATTTCAATTATTGATTTCAAGGTTAATTCCTAAATCGGGGTTTGACTAAGGAAAACCCCTCCCCCCAACAAACGAGCCATTTTTCTTCTAGGTACAGGTTCAGAACAACGGATCGGGATGAAGATTTGGATACTTTCAGCAAACTTCCGGGATCAGAAAACATAATTTCAGTCTAAGAATTTTTAAGTCAATTGTGACCTAGGGCACAATAAAAAATTCTATAAAATGGTGACATTGACTTGAGGGTACAAATCAGAACTGTCTTAGAATGGAAAAAGATTTCTAGGTTTTGTTCGTCTCTATGTTTCTATTTAAGATTTGGTCTCAGATTTTCCAGAAACTCAACACAGGATTCAGAAAACAACATTCTTCATATATGAAACATTCAAGGTTAGTACATTTCTCTTATTCAATTCAATTAAAGTTCTTAACCTTTCTAAAACTATCACATTTCCTCTTTTATAAAACATGAATTAGGGTTTCTCTCTTTAATCCATATCCTTACTAGGTTGATTAATTTATGCATTAATCCTTTCTTTAGGGTTAATCAATTTGGACCTTCCCTTCAGGAAATTTGGGATTAAAAGAGCAATCCTACCCTCCACATTTACACATTTATAAATCTAAATATAATCAATGCACCATACTTATTTTATCCTTTACATTTTGGTGAACCCGCGATAGACAACTCTTTCTTTTTGGCGTTAGATGCTTTGCCTCTTTTCCTTAGAGATTAGATTTTGCATACATAATAAATTAGTTTTATTTTATGCTCTTTCATTTTAAAATACAAAAATAAAAATAAAAAGTCTACATTATCATAAAAATATAAAAACACACTTCTTGCATTTCATTCACTATGAAGATCTTTAAGATGCTTTGGGGGATGGCTATTTTTCTCATTATGCTTCTTTTAGCATCTCTCTATATTAAGTATGATGTTTATGAAAGTATCATCCATTTCATTATGTTTGTTAATCTTCATGTTTCACTAGCTTATGATATTTTGAGATTAACTAATACTAGTCTTCCTACTTTCAAAACTTTCATCAAGGATTTGTGTAGTGGACTTATTACTCTTTTGGATTATGTGAAGAATTGGGTAGATGATACCCCACCTCCTAATATTCCTACTCCTATCATGTCTAATATAGTTCCTAATCTTCCTAATCCTAATCCTATCAATCCTAATCCAATTCCAAATATTCCTATTTCTATTTCTCCATCTTCAATCCCTAGTTCTTCCCACATTTATGATGGGGCTGAAGCTAGGATTCATGATAATGATGTTCAAGAATTATTTCATTTACCTTCACCTCCCTATCCAATCCATGATGATGTTAAAGGGAAAAACAAGGAAACTTCTTCTAATCCTATCATTCCACCATACACAACATTTTCTCATGAGCACCATAATCAATCTCCTCCTATCAAAGCTTTGCAAGATAGGTACACTACGAGATATACTATGGTGGATAAAATGGACTATAAAGGTTTAGGGATTGGTATCAATGAACAAGGCATTAAAAACCTGATTCATTCATTTCCTAAACAAGATATGCATGGTATAGGTTTCCCATGTCCTCCAATCAAGGTAGTGGATCTTAACCATTGTCCTCCTCTTTATGTTCTTCTTCCAACACCTTCTTTAGATCACCTTGATACTCCTCAAGATATGGCTAAGAAAGTGTATATCCAATTAATGAATTCTAAGAAAGAAATCTTCAAACCTATTCTAAAAAATGCTCTCTCTAAATACAGATGTCCTTTTCATTATAGTAATAAACATTTACTTGCTGATTGTGTGCATTTCAAGTTATATGTTTGGGAAAGAGCTACTTTGGGAATTATATCTCATTCTCGTGCAGTATTACAATTTCTTCATAATTTTGATATAGGGCATTCCCCTCGTTCTTCTATAAGTTAGATCATGTTTCTCCTCTTGTTCTTAACTAGGGGGCAAGAGGTATTTTATTCCATTCTTCTAGGATCCATTTTTTCTCCTAGCATGTATTTTGTTTTGAGTTTAATTGGTTATTATTTCTATATTCTATCCCTATAAATTTTTCATGATATCTTTTCTAGGACATTTGTTTTGTAAAGATATCTCTTTTATATGAAATCTCTTGATATAATTTGATATATCCCTTGATTTCATCCCTAGGGGGCAAGGTATTTTCCTTCTTCCTCTATCTAAGGATATGATTTCCTTAGCTTAGTGGCATTTGTTTATCATATAACATTATTTCCTTATAAAGATTTATGTTTTTGACTATGGATACCCTCTTATACGGGAGGTGATTGTCCTAGGTCATCACCTCTTCTTTATAATGCAAACTATGCTCTTGATAAATTCTTTCCTTTTCTTTAGGTTATAGTTTGACTCCCTCATTCTAAGATTCCTCTTCCTCTTCATCACAGGGGGCTAGATGATCGAATCTTGGGTCCCTCTTTTCTTTAGAAGATGATATTTTATCCTAAGCACTCCTCTATGGTGGGGGTCTTGATGATAATATCTCTTCCTCTTTGAGGATCCTTTTTCCATATGTGACATATCCATTTCATGATTATCTATGTTCTTAGAGGTAAGGGTCAATACTCTTTCATAAGGATATTGTGTATATTGTTGTTAAACTAGATATCTCCTTACCTTGTGAAGTAGGTGTCCTCTTTCTCTTCCTTATCCTGCCTAGTGGGTAGTCATGATAAGGAGGGGTGCATATATAGGGTCTCCCTTATACTATATTTTACACTAGTTTAAATTTTACAACATGCTAAATCCTCAGAAGGTAACGCACATAAGTTGCTAAATCCTGAAGAGATACACATTTTTAAATTTTACAACATGCTAAATCCTCAGAAGGTAACACACATAAGTTGCTAAATCTTGAAGAGACACACATTTTTTATTTTTTGCTAAATCCTTGGAAGGTAACACACATAAGTTGCTAAATCCTAAAGAGATACACATTTTTGAATTTTACAATATGCTAAATCCTTGGAAGGTAACACACATAAGTTGCTAAATCTTGAAAAGATGTGCATTTAATATTTTCCATAGTGATACAAGAATGTGGATCTATGGATATTTTAAAAGCTGTCAGAAGACACATTACAATTACAAAGCACAGTTTATGGGTGAACCTATTGGGATCTCCCTCCTTGGTGATTCAAGGTAAGGTGGGCATCTTACTAGGCAAAGTAATCACTTTCTCTTTTCTCTCTTTCGCTTTCATGTTAGTAGGATTATATCATGAAGCTATGTAATCTGTAGTGTTGCTCTTGTCTTACTTATGTAATCATATATGTTTTCTATGATTGATTGCTCTTTAGTTCCATATCTTTATGCATGTATGTTGAGTTAGAATCCTTGGTCTAGGGGCTCATGTCCTTGACTTAGTGATGTTCTACCTTGTTGCGATCCACTATAGTCTTTCTTCTAACTTTACCGCGAGTATGTTTGATTTCCATACTCCCGCTAAAGTGGGAGCTTAATGTATCATCTTAAAATGGAAGCACTTCCATGTTAAGAATGTTTATCCCTCATTAGGGGATGTTTTTTACCATCATCACATTGTCCTTTCATTTCTGCATCCTCTCCTACTTTTGTGTCTATTTAGGACCCTAATTGGGCCTCTACGGGCACCTTCCATCCCAACTGGCATGTTTTCCATGGGTCCTAACCCCCTGGGTCAAGATTGAACTCGACCTTGACCTAGGTCAAGGATGACCTCAACCTTGACCTGGGTCCCCCTTTCAAATCTGGAAGTCTGTCAGCTTCTGGAGGTCGTTAAAAATTCATTTCCCGCTTCCAGGTTGGCTGTTTTGGGTTTTGAAGTGGAAAATATTAAATTATATTTAATATAGGTCCTCTTCTAGGGGCATGTGTTTAATTGGAATTTATTTCTCCTATGTCAGCCTCTCTAGAATATTGTTCCCTAATTTCATATAAAAGGAATTTTTTCTCCTCTCATTTTCTCTAAGTCATGTGAAGCAATAACTATCAACTAAGTGAAAAATAAAGGAAGTGTGATCAAGAAAAAAGTTGAAGAATCCATTTTTATACATATTTAAAAGCTTTCAAAGTGTTCAAGTCTTCCTCTCAAGCATTCAAGTTCTCCATTGAAGATCAAAGATTCAAGCTTTCAAGCCTTTGAAGGGATTTGGTTCAAGCATTCAAGATTCAACATTCAAAACCCTAGATCTATCCATCATGGTGGAGTGATCTTCCTTCAATATCCTTTGTTCATCCTCAAGACTCACTCATTTCTCCCTTCAAGATGGATTCCAAGCATACAATCATGAAGGTTTTTGGTTTCTAATTGAGTCCAAACTTTCATATCTACATGTTTACATTCAAAATACAATTGCATGTCTATTTGAATATCATAGCTTCATTATTAGATTTACTTCTACTACTTGATAGCATTCTTTATTTCAATTATTGATTTCAAGGTTAATTCCTCAATTGGGGTTTGACTAAGGCAAACCCCTTCCCCTAACAAAAAAACAATTTTTCTCACAGGTATAGGTTCAGAACAACATATCGGGACGGAGATTCAAATACCCTTTTTAACAAACTTCTGGGATCCAAAAACAAAATTTTAGTCTGAGACATTTTAGGTCGATTGTGACCTAGGGCACAATCAAGAATTCTGGCAAATGGTGACATTGACTTGAGGGTACAAATCAGAACTATCTTAGAATGGAAAAACATTTTTGGGTTTTGTCTATCTTTGTGTTTCTATTCCATATCTGGTCTTATATTTTCCAGAAACTCAACACAAGCTTCATGAAATAGCATTCTTTAGATCTGCAACATTTAAGGTTAGTACATTTATCTTATTTGATTCAATCAAAGTTCTTAATCTTTCTAAAACTATCACATATCCTCTTCTATAAAATGAGAATTAGGGTTTCTCTCTTTAATCCATATCCATAATAGGTTGATTCATTTATGCATTAATCCTTTCTTTAGGGTTAATCAATTTGGATCTTCCCTTTGGTAAATTTGGGATTAAAAGAAAAATCCTACCCTCCACATTTACACATTTACAGATCTAAATATAATCAATACACCATACTTATTTTATCCTTTACAATATCATGTTAGGTACTTAAGTATAAAAGCATAATCATTGCATCACATGGTAACATTAAATGCATATGTAAACAAAAAAACATATAAGGCATCATATAGGTCATTTCATAACATCACATCATATAAAATCATAAGTGCATCATCATCACATCATGATTACATATGCATAAAGTAAAATCGTGTAGATCATCATATCATAGTGCATCACATCGTAAACATCATAAAACCTCATATAGATCATATCAAGTACATCATAGAATCATATGTATCACATGAAACATGAAATTTAAAGTAGATCACATCACATGAACACATAATCTCACCAAAATTGCACCATATACATAATGCTCAAAATTAACATTAGAGTACAATATCATGGTAAATGTCTAATAAAGAGCTCACAATCTTGTAAAATATATGCACATAGGTGTCTATGAAATCAACTTGTACTCCCTCCGCCCTCTGCTCTGGGAGGCCTAAGTGGTGTAAAAGTTAAAGTTCCAACATTAATATATCCTAGAGGTGCATCTATATCTTCCTATGGTGCTCTAGGAGGCTATAAAACTGCTTGATTGCTCTATGGCCTCTAAGATCTATGAGATCTTTGAAACGTAGTATACCTTGGAACTCTCTCCTCTATTCACACAACATGCTCATAATGGCCTCGCTAATAGTCAATCTCTCTTTGTGCCTCTCTTCCATACCAATACATCTAATCAATATTTTACTGTAGATTCAAGTCATGAGTCCCCTCAATGAATGACCTCACATCTATCTCTACCTATCTGGCTCTGGCCTCTACTACTTGTACCTCTACCCTCATATTTTTCCTCTCCTCCTCCATCTCCCTACCCATTTGAGCTATCCTCACATTTTCCTCTCTCCTCCTCCTCTCAGTCTCATGTTCCCTAGCATCCACCTATGTCACCATCCTCAAGGCTCCATCTAGTCTACCTTGTAAGTTTTTGATCTATTGTCTCAGACTAACTACATCAGACAACTTTGTATCATCCCCACTCCCTCCCACTATAACGTTGATTGGTGCAATTCATGCTGCTTGATCAAAGCCTCCCATGGCTGCGTCCATGAGACCACTATCATCCCCTTCCACCTCCATCTTATCACCCTCTAAGGAACTGGATCCATTGTTTCTACTGCCATCTTTCTCTATCTCCTCCTCACTCTCTCCAGTGACATAAACTTCTACGTATATTATCCCCCATATCCACATCTATGTAACCATCTCCCCACCCAATATGAAATCCATGCCCTCTCATTTTTGGTACCAAAAACCCAACCACAACCATACAAAGCATAGAAATATATTGGTCATACCCAACCGTGTCTTGTCATCTGATCTCATACCCCCTGATCCCCAAGTCCATGCACCACAATCAAATAGGTCGCACAATGTTTCTCTACCTGTCCGAAAAGAGTACACAACCCTCTCCTCTTGAATCAAAATCTATATAATCCTATACACATCCTCTAAAGTATTAGTGCACTCTCCTATCAACAAGAGGAAAGATGATATCTCTAAGTGCCACCTCTCACACAAAGTGATGACAAGACCCCTATAGCCCTAATCTCGGGCATAAAAGTGATATGAAGTAGTCCTAGACTCTCTAAGAACTCTTTCTCCTCTACATCTAGTCTGTGTCTATAGGAAAGTGTGTTGGGATGATTCTCCCGTGTGATCAAGACATTATCCCTAACCTACGAATACTAATGCAGTCACACAATCAATCCACATGCAGTAAAAGAAAATCAAAATTAAATCTACGCTCTATCATTTTTACATACATGTAAAAAATGCATAATAAATCCATAACATTCCTTGCAATTTACCAATAATAAAGTAAGTGTATGGTTTCATCCATACATATGCAACTTGGTTAATAATACTAGGCAAATGTGTCGATTTACGACTACATGTGCATCATTTTCCCAGTCCAAGTGCATCGCCTATGCACTACAAGTGTGTCACTTTAATCCTAAGTATGACTCAATTTAAATTTTGTTACCCTAACTAAGTGTGTCATTTCTACCCTATAAGTGTGTCGCTTGCAACATAGAAGTGTGAAAATTTGTTCTGACTTGACCTAGACCTCTAGACACCCTAAAATGGACAGACTTGTGACTTGACATTAAAAACACTAATTTTCATATATTAATTAATGGTTTTTTAATTGTTAATTAATAATCTATTTTCTTCTAAATTCATTCCTCAAATCATCTAATCAAATTCCCAAAATTAATTAAATAATTAATTTTATTTAATTAATTAAACTTAATTGATTAATTTCCATTAATTAATTAATTAAAGTCAATTTCCTAAAGTTTAAATTGAAATATTTAAACTTACTAATTAAATCCCTCCACTTAAATTAATTTAATTTCATTCAATAATGCAATTCTAAATAAAAAAGAATACAATTATCTCACATGTTGAAAATTTTAATTTCAAAAAATGAATTAAATATACATTTATCTTCAAAGAGATAACTTTAATTAGATCACATGGTTGTTTCTGTTCGGGTCAGCCCCCTTTTCTTGGCTGCCTTTTTAATAGAAAACTTTAATTAGATCACATGGGTTACTCCACCCACCTCTTCAGTTCACATGGGTTTCTCCACCCACCTCTTCAGTTCTAAAAGGTAACTCAAAATTAGCTCTTCAGTTAACCAAACTCTATCTCCTCTCTCTCAGTTGAAGAGGTGGAGTTTACTGATGGCTTCTCTAGTTCCCTTTCATCTCAACTGTTCATCTCATTCTCAATTCCTATATAACAAACCTTTCATAACCATTTGAAGGATCTAGTATTTCAAGCTCACATGTGTCATTACTCTATCAAATTGGTTCAAGCATCAAGCCATCTTGCGATCACACACACCTTCAATATAAAATTCTTGATGCTCCTAAGCCATAGACGCTGCCCACACCAACACTGAGCATCACACAAAAAACATTTTAGAAGGAGTAGAGAGAGACAATAGAATCTTCAAGCAATTGGGTTCGCATTCATTTGGTTTCCTCTTATTTGCTTGTACATTTTATTGATTCATAGTTTCATTATTAGTAGCTTGCTTCTTATTGATTTCCCCCATTGCTAATCAGTGCTACTAACCCCCTCATTAATCGAGGTGTGTTACAGATTTTGGTTCATTACATACATTTTAGTGAACCTGACGTGAATCAAACAACCCAAATATCACTTGCAGACGACATACAAAACCTTTTTGGCACGGTCGTACGGTTGCATATTCTTTTTTCATGCTTTTCTTGATAAACATGTAATTTTGCAATCGTTGGTATTTTATTGTAATTGACGGAAGATTTTCACAATCGTCTAGTTTATTGCCGCAATCATTTTAAGGGTTTTGCAAAAATTTTCTGTTGTTATTCACAATTCTATTTTCTTGCTTTGTGCTGCAATTGCCCGATCAGTACTGCAATCAATATCAGTTTACTGCAATCGCACAGAGTTTGTCACAATCAATCAATCCATGTCGCAATCAATAGTGCTTTGCCTCAATAAAAAGTGTTTTACTGCAATTGACATCACTTTACCGCAATCAATAGTTATTTTCCACAATTGACAGTGCTTTACCACGATTGACAGTGCTTTACCATAATTGATAGAATTATGGCATATTTGATCTAATTTCTCTATTTTTATGTTTAAAATCTGACTTTTTATTCATTTCTGTGCAGGAATGGACAAATCACTAAGCATGGGGGAAAGTAGGCCATTGTGAGTATCAATTATTTCAAAGAACTTCTCAATTGCATGTATCTTTATTGTAACATTTTGTTGTACTAACTTATCATTTCAGCTTGTGGCATGGAAACAGATTTAACAAAGCAACTTAAAAATCATTCATTTGTCATTTTGATGCTTTAAAAAGAACATTGTATGACAAACATCACAACCTCACATTTACATATCAGTGCTTAAAATTGACGTGGAGGTTAACAATTAAACAAAGGCAAACAAACAATTTCAATTTGGGGCATTAAAATTGAACAAGCAATCAACACCTACTTTTGGTCTTAAAACTGAACAATTGTGCTTGTATGGTGGTTTAGCTTAGTTCACATTTCAACTGTGGGGTTTAAATGATTAACCTTGTGTCTTGAGTTTTTGGTGTATTTGCACAATTTGTTAGATTAAACACCTTTATACTTTCTAAAAAGGTATGTCTAGGGAATGTGCTTCTTCCTTGGAGAATGACCTTAAACCGGTAATACTTCCGATCGGTATATAAATAAGACGTGAACCAAAGTTCCATTTTATATCTAGCCAAGATTGAGCAATGTGTGTTGATGATAGTCTAGATTGGGTGAATATCCCTAAGGAGCCAACGTGGTCAACTAGGCTCTTAAGTGAGTCACACACATACAAACTGATTGGATAGACGCCACAGACCCTTACTAAAACATTGTTAAAATAGAGGCCAACCAATTCAACTCTGAAAAAATACCTTATTATAGTGCAAGGGGTTGCAGAATTCCCCTCAAGATTCCCAACACATGTGTTCCAAGGTATTTGTGTAGTGAAAGAGATCTTCAATATCACGACAACAATACCTGGCAATGGCAAAAATACGGGTGCCTACATCATGGACCTTCGTGTCCTAGTAGTGTGACACTTGTTGTGTGAGCTAACAAACATTCAAGCATTGGGCCTATAATATTGTATTTGAAAGCCAAATTTGCCTTAGATTAATTTATTTGTCCTTGTATCAAAACCCGTGCTAGATTACAAAACACATTGTGCATTGTGCTTATTCTTTGATCAGTTTCCAAAACACAAAACAAACATCAAAACTATCAAAATGAGTCAAATGTGTTAAATTCTAGGGTTGCAAACATAAAACTATTCTACAAATCAGAAGGATTGTTCCAGAAAATTAAAATTGTCAGACATTTAAGCCTATTTTTTAGTCTTTTTGAGACTATTTCCCCTTTGCCGCAATTGCCCGCATTTTGTTGTAATTGATAGAAGTTTGTCGCAATCATCCTTTTTATTTCCCCACTTGACCTATTTAGTACCACAATCAATGATAGATTATCACAATCAACCATTTACTTTACCGTAATCAGTGGAGTTTTGCTGTAGTTGACCAAAGACTTTTAAACACCTATTTTGATCTTAAAAACCTTGAAAATGCCCTTCATTCTGTGTCAAAGATCAGTGTTTATCCCAGAAAAATGTGAAGAACATTGTGTGAATCCCTAAACATTAAAGATCATCTATTCTTTGAAAGCATGATTATTGCCCAAGCATGTTAGTTTGAAAGTTTAAACTCAAAATATCTTGATCCTGTTATCTCAAAATCATCATATCTCTATCAGTGACTTTGTCCCAAGCAAAGGTTGACAATCTTATTCTTACATCATAAAATCTTTGAGATCAAGATAAATCAATATCTATCCTTAGAATTACCCTTGTCCAAACATAACTCAGACTCTCCTATAAAGGTTATCATTTTCTATTTTCTTTATATCACTTATTTTAGTCACAAAAACTAGACCACACTATGTCTCACACACCTTATGGAGGGCCTCACACAAGGTCGGAGGCTAAAACTCAACTTGATGAGTCTTATATCAATAGATTCCCCACTTGGGAAATAGAGTGAGAGGACGATCCTTTCAAAAATACCAGTCTTGCCCTATTTATTGAGAATCCTAGTGGGTCAGCTTTGTTCCAAAATGTCACAGAAGAGGAGCTCAATAATATAGAGAAAGATGCCTATTCCATGCAAGTGGTTGATGTTGTTTTAGAGAGGAACCTTGAACATTTCTTAGCCATGTTGATAAAGAAGGGAGTCAAACTCCCCAATAAATTCAATGTGTCAATCATATGGCCCGAAAACCCTCTTGTAGGTCAAAGCACTACTCGACCCTCTCAAACAGAACATGTGATATCTGAAATATTCCCATCCTTGACAACAATGACATCAACATAGATGGTGTCCAATCAGACTAGCTTTGCAAACCAAGTAATCATGTCTTCCATGCAAAGAATGACAGGCTCCAAACTAAGTGCACCCATGGTCACTAGTATGCCTCAACCCTTGGCCTCATGGCCTGTCCAGTCAAGCTCTAATGCTATGCCATCAATCCCACCAAAAAGTAGCAACCCTTTTGCATCAATGTAGCTACTGCAGTCAGTCCCTACTAGCCTTGGGGTTAATACATCATTCCCATAGGGATCCATCTCTACAGGTCTGAATTTCAGTCAATGCCCACCCAAGGTTAGGCCTTTTCTCATTCAGGGACCAAAAAAACTCCAACAACAACCTCAACCCCAGCAGTAATAATCTCAGCTTGAACAACAACAACAACAACAACAACAACACCAATCTCAACCCCAACAACATACACAACAAAATCAATATTGGGCCAATCACATGCCCTCATATCAGAATCATGTGTTTGGAAATCAATATTAAGTCCCAAGGATGAGGTCCTATGTTCCTACTCAAGTGACACTGAGGTGCAGTCTCATACCTACTATAGCACAAAGGTACAATGTACAAATCATCCTCAGTCTCAAATAGACATGTGATCCAACAAGTGTAGAACCTTCAAACCCAAATGATGGATATGCAAAATGAAGGGCAAAATAAATCCTACACCATAGAGGATTTATACCCATACCCCTTTGATCACTCTCTTCACATGTCTCCATTCCCAACTCATTTCTCGGTACCAAAATTTGAAAAATATAGGGGCAATACAAACCCTATTGAGCATATCTAAGAATTCTTTGCTAGTTGCATCGAGGTCATACACGACGAGACATACTTAATATGACTATTACCACAAAGCTTAGCTGGACCAACAATGGAATGGTTCTCGTATTTACCTCATGGCATTCTATCTTGGGGTGAATTGGCCAAAAAGTTCATTTCTCACTTCCATCATAACATTGAGCGCAAGGTCAACATCAAGGACCTTTCTGACATCAAACAAAAAGATGAAGAGTTCTTTGTAAAATTCTTACAAAAATGGAGGAATATTACAAACAAAATCATGTATGACGTACTCAAACAAGGCCTAATAGTTAATTTCATTGACAATCTAATTCTAGATATGTCATTTACAACAAAATTGAAGCTAGGTCCAAAATTTAAACAACTCATCGAACGTGGAGTTTGTTGTGAGCAGAACTTGGTCAAATGAGGTGTCCTTGTAGATCCTACCCAAAAGAATACAAATAAGACTGCAACAAAAAAAGCTAAATGGTAGAATAAAAACAAAAATTTCACCAGTGATGGTGTCATTGATGTGAAAATAGTCAACTACGCCCAACCCAAAGTGTCATTGCAAGGTGCACCTACAACTAACCAACAACCCATGGTGCCCACTCCACAAGCACACACTTAAACTCAACCACCCCCTATTCACACAACTGCTATGTCAAACAGTATGTGTGTGTCATTTTGTGTACCTGTTAGCTTCAACACAACACTTCAATAAGTCATTGTATTAGTGAAAAACAAGAGTTAGCAAGCATATCAATCACTAAAATTGATCTATTGTTTCCTATCTAGGAGTGTGAAAAATGCTATAATTTCCCTCAGATTATGCATTTATCAGTGACATATACAACCTAGAATTAAAGATTTAAATGAAACTAATCTACATGCTCAAGAAATATGCATTCTAAGCTCTAAAATTGAAGATTATAATAATGCAAAATATGCAAGCTAAAATGCAATATAGATCTCTAATAATATGAACAACATAACAATGCTTTCAACAATCCAAAATCAGGGGCCCATTGAGATTAAAACTCATTCTATTTATAGAATAAATTAGGAGTGAGAGGAGAGATATGGCCATTTATGAAGGTGTAAGAGCCTTAATGAGGGATATGATTAATGAGGCATGGTGAGGGTATAAGCATTAATGATGCAGTTATGAGAGCATTAATGAGGCATGGTGAGGGTATAAGTCCAAGCTTGAGAAAGTGGACTTTGGGGAAGGGGAGCTTGAGAAAGTGGAATTTGGGGAATGATTTGAATTCCTAATCTAAAGATTAGGAATGTGACATCATTAGGGAGATGGTTAAGATGGGATTAAGTTTAGATTTAGGCTTAGCATGGGTGAAGAGGTTGGGATTAGTTTGAACCCAACGTTAAGGTGGTTGAGATAAGTTAGGTTAGGGGTTCAAGGGAATATTAATGAATTGAGTTATATAAATAATATATTCATTCAATAAAAGGGGAAATTAATTATTTAAGCTTTTGGTTGCTTTTGATAATTAATTAGGAATATAGCCAATTAATTAAATTAATTAGGCTAGGGGATTGACTTTCCTTTTGCAAGTGATGAGGTGTAATTAGGATTTTATTTAATTCCTTTTAATTAATTACCTTAGCCATGTTTTTCATTTGTTTTGATAGAATTGAATTGATTTGATTTGATTGGCTGAGGCAATTAATGAAATTTAGTGATTAAATCACTTAGGAGATTAAATTTGATTTAAATGAATTATGCCAATAAATTGAAGAATTGTCTTGACATAATTAGGGATATGATCACACTTAGGGAAAATAGGGTCTATGGTCAGAGAAGACCAAATTAGGGTGGTTACATTTTCCCCTCTTTGAATAGATGTGCGAGCAGTACATTGATTCAAAGAAATTTTTTGATGTTGACTTTAGAAAGTTTGAGAATTTTGCACTTGATCGCACGAAATGCCTGATGAGATCAGTCTCGTTCTTGATTGAACTAAAATGATAAAATTGAATTTGAACTTGATCGAACAAAGGTAAATAAGAAAAGATCTTAAAAATACAAATTTTGAACTTGGTTCTCGTCCAAAAATTGATAATACCGACTTCAAACTTGATCGAACGAAGGTCGGTATAAAACTGCCAGGAGATTTAATAAGATTCTAAGAAAAAGTAGACATAGGATATCCAACTTGTGAGAACCGAAGCCTTGAATCCAATAGTCCTAACTTAGTCAAGGAACTGTCATGCCTTATGTTTTTTGATAACGAAGTCATTTTAATATTGTTTTGAGAAAGAATTTGATTGATTTAAGTGTGATCATGCCCCCTCGGGAATGAAATCAAAAGAATAAAATCTCTTTGTTGAAATGATGGATCACTTGCATGGATTGGTTAGATCAAAGAAGAAGCAATTAGAAGAAGTGAAGAAACTAAGGTGTGTTATGAGAAAACACACTTGTACCAATTTAATGACATTAAAAAGTGAGGTTTGAGTCTGATAAAATGATGTCTGATCAATATTTTTGATGAATAATGTACAATTGGATGATAGAGAACCCAGAAAACTGATTGCGTAAAGATGAAAAATCATTTTTAGAACATATGGAGCAAGTCTGGATTTTCAATAACTGTCATAAAAAATTTATTGCACTGTGTAGAACAATGTTGACGTGTTCGATTTCATTCCCAATTGATCATAAAGAGAACAAGATGAGTTTCAGTTGTCTGGGAGGAGTTTCGGAGCTCCTAAATAGCTCAAAAAGTCAAATATATAGGCCCAAATTCACTTTTTACTCACTCATTTTCACTTGTCACCTTAGTAATTTAGAGAGGTCTATAGAGAAGATGGTGGTCACTATGGAGAAGCATCATTTCAAGCTCAGTCATTGACATCAATGTCTAGCTAACTACCCACCTCTAATAAGTACTCAAAAACCTAGCTTGTGAAATTTGCAATTTCCATTTTTATGCATTTCTATTCAAATTATAGCCATTTGAATTATGCATTGTTTCTGACATTTAGCATCACTTCTGGTAAATCCCATTTCACTTCTTTTTTTTCCCCAAATTCCTACATCGCATCATGTAAATTTAGGATCACACCCTGTTTACAATTTTGTGTTGCATGCTGTAGGATTTTTATGTTTTTCAAGATTTCACACCCTATTAAAACATGGTCACACGTGGCATCCCATTTCACTTCCTACAAAAATAGGGTCGCATCTTGGATGCCCCATTGCATCCCAGGAATCGGGGATCACATCCCGCGAAAGGGATCTCACCTTGTAAAAATAGGATCATTTTTGGTTTTTAACATAGTTAACTTTCTAGTTTGACTATTTTTCTTCTGTTGATCATGTAAAACACTTAGCTGATAGGTTTTCTACTTAGCTGGCTTAGATAGAACATTGATTTTGAACTTTTCTATAATTACTATATATTGAACAGGTTCCTTTTGAGGTAGTTTCATTTCGAGGACCATATCCTGGTCATGTCCTTGCTTTATCAAGGTCTTTGATTGATGATGAGGTAGAGTTAGTTGCCCGTGTTGGTCTATTGTCTCTGAGGGATTTACCTGATATTAGGATAAATTGAGGGTTGTTGACTTCTCTGGTTGAGAGGTGGCACTCAGAGCATAAAACCTTACATCTGCCTACTGGTGAGATGACTGTCACGCTGGAGGACGTGTGGCATATTCTAAGAGTTCTTGTTATGGGACAAGAGGTGCAGTTTGATTCAACCTCTGCTTCATCGATTGTGACAACACAATGATTCTTTGATGATGATTCTATTACTCATTGTTATTTGACATGGGACTACATGTGTGATCACTATGAGCATCTTCCTATATACTTGGCTAGATTGATCGGAGGTGTCCTTATGCCTAACCAAGGACAACATAGATTCATGGTTGGTTGGGTTGACATGCTTGAGTAGATGATTATGTCAAGATGCAGATTTCAATGGGGTAGTTACATCCTTGCACACATGTGCAAAGAGTTACATGAGATAGTGTATCATTATTCTCAGAGCATGATTGTTGGTATTTTGGTACTTCAGATTTGACCCTGGGAG
>MU223645.1:6349987-6365940 GCA_018584345.1 Thuja plicata
GCAGTGGGGATTAGATAGGCGTCAGATGCATTATTATTTTTAGAGAAATTACCTGATTAGACATACCAGATATATCATTGAGAGATTCTTAGTGACACATGTTTTGAGGCAGTACGCCCAGTTGCATGGCAGGTGCCAGGATACATTTGTATATGCACGGATCCATGATGAGACACCATTATGGATACCAAAGTTGGGTTATAAGACTTCATAGAGAGATATTAAAGAGATGGTAGTAGTACCTTGGGATCTAAAACATGATGTAGCTGATGCTGGATGTTTAGATGGATTACATGTTTAGATGCTTCAATATCCCTTTCCATAGTTCACAACACCTGATGAGGCTATTCTCCAAATTGAGGATCCATTGGATTATGATCCCACTACCGAGCATCATGTTCGAGGGTGAGGGGGAGTGCAGAGAGAGAGAGGAGTTGTGGGGTGAGATGGAGGTAGAGATGGTGGGAGACATGGGAGAGATGCTAGGCACCCTCCTCCTGATAGGGGACATGGTCTGGATGATCAGGATGATGCTAATGATAGGGTTGGAGGTGCAGTGGATGTTGGAGAGAGCGCCAGCGGTAGTGGGAGTAGCAGGTAGACTCATTTTAGATTTATTGCTCCTTAGAGGGATCCAGGTCCTTTGTTGACTAGAGATTAGTAGAGACAGAGACATCAACAATAGGATAGGCCACAAGATAGACCTTTAGGGAAGGATATAGGTAGGGGTCTAGGCCAAGATGGTGATGCACTATCTCAGTGTGAGAGTGAGTGAGATAAACTTAGAGCATGAGTCACTACATTAGAGTCTCTTCTAGCAGATCGAGAGAGATAGCTTAAGAAGCTTAGAGAAGATAGAGACACACAGGTTGAGTGCTTGAGATCTGAGAGAGACACATAGGTTGAGCACCTGAGATTAGAGAGAGACACATAGGCTTGTACTCTAGTACATCAGAGACAGAGAGCCACATACTATTATTCTCTATATCATGTTGCAGTGCCAAAGGGTCAAAGAGCACCTTCATATTCACGGATTGCACAACAGTCTGAGGGGGTGATGCCTCCACCAACTCTATTTGTACCACCTCCTCCTCCTCTAGATTAGGGAGAGGGTGGAAGTCATACCTTAGACTACATTTTTTTCATTGTATATCTTGATCCTTCTAAGATCATTATTTTGTACTATAACATTTATACATGTATATCTGATTCATACTGATACTGTAATACTCTTTTTGTAGACAGTTCCATATTTTTGATCTGTTCCATATCTGATATATCTAAGATAGTTGTTCCTGACTTTGATATGTTTCATGGATTCTCATGCTTTGATAGATGTTTTAGATTTTTTATGCACATGTGATGATGTTCATCTTGGTCTCTTGATGAGTTTAGATTAGATATGTGATGACATCATTTATGCTCATTTGATTTATTAATGATATAAATGTGTTTCAAACGATACCAAGTGAATATGCAAATGAATGTTTTGAGTTTTTATTTATGCAAATAAATGTATGTATGCACTTAGGATGTAAAATTAAATGAAATGCTTGAATACTTTGTTTTTGTCTTTTTCTCTTTCTCATTTATGAATGCAGAATGTATGTCATGGATATGCAACAAAATTAATATCAGTAATATTGATGTATGTAATTAACTTGTATTTTGAATGAATCAAGAATTTATTTTAAGTTGAAGTCCTTTTTATGTTGTTCTTTGAAAAATGAATCATGCAATCTTTAAATGCATCTACATGTAGACTCCTAGGACTGTCACTGATTTTGTATACATTGTAGCATTTTATCATCATTGGGTGTTTGTTGTAATGGACATCACCTGATAGTACAACTATCACTAATACCCATTGGTATCATGAAAGTATGAATAATATGTGTATTGGATGCAATGTTGGAAATAAACATAAGCATCAAGGCATAAAAGCCAGGACGACAAGTTAGTTATCTCCTTTTAATGTTTAGAATCAAATTCTGTTCAAGTGTGATGTAAGATATGTGACCCGTAATGACACTGAAAATTCATATCCTTGGGTACATCATGTAGTGTACACCTTAGTGAGAATTTGATTTATAAAATAGACAAGAAAATTGTTTCAACCTCACCGTAGTTTACACATAACAAGGATTGAGATATATGTAGCTATCCACTCATGTTGACAGCTCTTACCATTAACATCCAAGTAAGGTGAAATTTATAGGATCATTTGGAACAATCACCATATGCAAAAAACCAAGAAAATGTTATGCCCCCTATTTGTCTTTGAATAGACATCATGGAGTTACTCAAAAGACAACAATCACCAATTGAGAATCAATCAAAGAAAATTCATAATCACTTAGATGCCCCTAGTATGAAACATCATGCGAACATAAAAGAATCACAACCAAACCAAGATCAAACTATGTGTTTAAGTAGTATTGAGAAATACAATTGATTCATTTTGTCAAGCACAATAGAGATTCATCAATCTGAATTTGGAATTTAAGCAATATGTTTTCATGTCTGAGTATATGTGAGGTTAACTATGTCAGCAATTGCAATCCAATGTAGTTTTTTTAGAAACAATGGTTGATTAAAGTGTTGAGAAACACTAGTTTTTTTTTTATTAAAGTGTTGAGAAACACTAGTTTGATGTCTGTTACAGGTAGGTGGTGTTGTAGAAACACCTTTGTTTGTGATAGTGACATTTAAGTTCAAGTATTGAGAAATACTGTTTTGAGAGGTGAAACATCCTAGACAAGACACTTAGGATAACCTAGCAGACGTGAACTGGCCATGCTAGCAAAGATGCCCCCAGTGTAGAATGACTATTCCTAAGACATAAATGCAGAAAAATCCAAGCAAGGATAGGAAATTTGTAAGGAAGCAGAGTCACAAAATAGCACAGGTGTAAGTATGAAGGTTTAGTATCATCAATGCATTAATAGATAGAGCACAGAGTTTGAGTGACGCCTGTTTGCCATGTTTTCACCACTCGACAAATTTTTATTTTTTTTGCTACCAAGACGCCTGTTTGCCAGGTTTTCATCAAGGCACTTTTTCTCTTTTTCAAATTTTTTTCTATTTTTTCTCTTTTAATTTTTTTTGTAGTATCAAGGCGTCTGTTTTCGAGGTTTTCACCAAGGATACCTTTTTTTAGGACATTTTTCCACTATTTTTGGATTTCTTCAGGATTAATTTTTCTTATTTTTTGGGTATTTTATGAGATTTTCACTGCATAGGCTCTGCTAGCCAGACATAAAGTGTAGAACTGCTTCAAATGTAGAGTATTAATGGGATCAGGAAGAACATCTCCCTCAGGTGTATCTAGCTGATAAGCTCCAACCCCAAAAGTTGTAGTTATGACATAAGGTCCCAGCCAGTTTGGTTCAAACTTTCCTTTCTATTCTCTGTTAGGCTGGTTCCCCACTTGAAATTGTCATGGTTTGACCTTTTTATTGTACCCTTTTGACATGTGTTTTTGGTACAATTTCAAATGATCAAATGCTTGTTGCCTGCGCTCATCAAGTAAGTCTAAATAATTTACCTTATCAATGCGGTATTATTCGTTAGTAACAAGACCTTGCAAAGATAACCTCAAAGATGGGATTTCAACCTCAATAGGTAATACTGCCTCAGTTCCATAGACTAGGGAAAATGGTGTGGCTCCAGTTGGTGTTTTGATGCTTGTTCTATAGGCCCAAAGCATCAGATTTAATTGTAAATTTTAGTTTCTTCCAGACTTACTCACTATTTTGTGTAGGATTTTGAGAATGATCTTGTTAGATGCCTCATCCTGTCCATTACCTTGAGGATAATAGATTGAGGAACAATGTTGAGTAATGTGAAACTATGTGCAAAGGTCTTCGATGTCTTAGTTTTTAAATTGGCCTCCATTGTCTATTACAATTGAAGAGGGTATCCCATATGTACAAATAATGTAGTCCAAGATAAACATAGCCACTTGTTTGCCAGTGACTTTGATCAGTGGCACGACTTTGACCCACTTAGTGAAATACTCAGTGGCTGTAATGATGTATTTGTGTCCACTTGAAGAATTAGGATATATTTGTCCAACCAAATCAAAGGCCCATTGTTGAAATGGCCAATGTGTTATGAATGGTATGAGTTCTCTAGCATGAGCATGGATGAGATTTCTATGTGTTTGACATTTATGAAATGTCTTTGAAAATTAAATAGCATCTTTTTCCATCGTGGGCCAATAATAGCCTAATCTTAGCAGTTTCTTAGCTAGTGAAAAGCCATTTGAGTGTGAACCACATACACCTTCATGGACTTATTTCAATGCGCGATCTAACTCTTCCTGTTCTAAACACCTAAGAAGTGTACCATAAAGACCTCATCTATATAATTTATTAGTAATGAGGACATAATGTGATGCTATCCTAATTAGGGTTCATTTTTCATTCCTTGATAAACCACCAGGTAAAGTTTGGTCAGTTAGATAGGAAATGAGTTTGGCATATCAGGATTGGTCTTGGGCGTTCAAAGAAAAAATTACTTGGTATTCAAGTGTATCAAAGGATGGATAGGATAATTCTTCCACCAAGAAGTCATAGTGGAATTGATGTTCCTCTAGTTGTAACATGGATGCCAGTGTAGCCATAGCATCTGCAGCTTTATTCTCTATTCTTGGAAGTTGTTGGAATGTAATGAAGACAAAGTACTTCTTTAAATCATCAACCAGATGTTTGAAGGGAATCAACTTCTCATCTTTGGTATGATAATCTCTATTTACTTGATTTATAATGAGTTGGGAGTCACCATACACATGTAACTCTACAATATTCCATTCCATAGCAAGTTTAAGACCATTTACCAATGCTTCATATTCAGAAATGTTATTTGTGCATGGAAACATCAATTTGTATGCTTTAGGAATCTTGTATCCTTGAGGAGTAATGAAGAGAACTCCTACTCCAGAACCTTGTTGCATGAAAGAACCATCAAAGTACAACTTCCATGAATACTCAGTTAGATGCATAATTGTTTCATCAGGGAAATCAATTCTCAAGGGTTCATCATCTTGGAGTGGTGAATCAGCTAATTGATCAGGTATGACTTGTCCTTTAATAGCCCTTCTATCCATATACTCAATGTCAAATTCACTCAGAATTAGGACCCACTTTGCTAGTCGTCCTGTTAATGTTGTCTTGCTTAAGAGGTATTTCAAAGGATCTATCTTTGCAATGAGATTTTACTGTATGTGATAGCATATAATGTCTCCATTTCTATGATGCAAAGACAACTGCTAAGCAAGATTTTTCAATTGTGTTGTAATTGAGTTCATAAGATACTAGTGTTCTATTGATATAGTAGATTGCTCTTTCCTTTTTAGTTTCATCTTCTTGTGCCAGCAATACTCCTAGTGATGTAGTTGTAGTTGAAATATATAGGAGTAATGGATTTCCATGAATGGGTGCCATGAGAATAGGAGTAGCCAGGTACTCTTTTAATTCTTTGAATTTATTTTCATAATGTTCATCCCATTTGAAGGTGACACCTTTATGTAGCAATTTAGTAAAGGGATGTGCTCTGTCTGCAAGTTGTGACATAAATCTCCTAATTAACTGGAGTTATCCTTGTAATGTCCTCATTTGACTAATGTTGCGTGGAGGATTCATTTCTAGTATAGCTTTAACTTTTTCAGGGTCTACCTCAATTCCTTTTGTTGATATGATAAACCCTAGCAATTTTCCTGATTGAACTCCAAAGGCACATTTATTTGGATTAAGCCTGAGTTGAAATTGCTCCATGCGATCTAATATATTCTGCAAGTCTTCAATATGAGTAGTCCTTTCTTTTGATTTAGCTAAGGTATCGTCCACATAGTCCTCCATGTTTTTATGCATCATATCATGGAATATAGTAGCCATAGCTCTTTGGTATGTAGCACCTTCATTCTTTAATCCAAATGACATAACGTTCCAGCAAAAAGTTCCCCATGCACTTGTAAATGCGGTCTTCTCTTAATCTTCAAGAGCAATTTTAATCTCGTTATAGCCCGAGAAACCATCTATTAATGAGTACATTTGATAGCCTATTGTTAGATCTATGATCATATCAATGTTTGGTAGTGGAAAATCATCTTTAGGACATGCTTTTTTTAAGTCTCTAAAGTCTGTACATATCCTGATAGATTTATCTATTTTAGATATTGGTACCACATTAGAAATCCATCCTACATAAGCGATGACTCTTATGAATCCAGATTTTGGTAATTTTTCTAGCTCTGCTTTCACCAGTAATGCAACATGAGGATGTATTTTTCTTAGTTCCTGTTTCATGGGTTTGATCCCAGGGGCTATAGATAAATGGTGCATTATTAATTGAGGATCTAGTCCAGGCATATTTGTGTAAGACCATGCAAAGTTGATCTTTTTCTCTTTTAGGAACTCAGTGAATTGTATCTTCTCCTCGTCTGAAAAAGATTGTGCTAGGTGAACAATACGAGGAACTTTAGATGTGCCCAAGTTAACTGGTTGTGTTGGTTCTATCAAAACTGAAGATCTTTCTTGAAAGTGCTCAGGGAGGATACCAAGAATCCCATCTTTTGGCACCTCTGGAAGGTTTTCACCATCAGATACATCTTTTATTTTTACTATTTTAGAATTTGACGCTGCCACAATGTGGTTGTCACCATCAGTTCTTTTCTTCTTTTTATTTTTCAATTTGTGACTAAGAAACTTGATATCCTCTTCTAACATGTTCAAGCTCCTTGCATTGGTGGAAGAAGGATAAGGTTCACAAGCATTTAGGTAGCAAGCCAAAGTGTAGTCATTAGGGAAGTTCATGATAGGATTAGGATATGAATTAGTCTAATCAATTAGGTATGGCTTTATCAAGGATAGTGAATCAGAGTTTGGTAAGGACAACATCACGTCAGCATCAAAACTATTAATTAACAAGACATATTCTGTTAAGTCTACTTCTATAGAGTTTAGATCATTAAGAGTTAAACCGTCATTAATAGGGTCATTGTTAGTAATATGTGGAGTTAACTCTAGTGACTCATCAGTTGAGATTTATTCTTCTGCTCTCAGCAAAATGGAACTCATTGCTTGTAGTCTCATAATGTCCTCTAGACCTAGTAAAACACCAGTTTCTTCATCAAGAATTCTAGGTAATGGTATCTCATCTGATTCTGGACCAACATTAGTGTTAGGGTAAGTGTTAGAACTCTCTCCTCTTTGAATCACATCTACTTAAATGTCCATGGTAGCATCAGATAGGACATCCCATTCATAATCATGTGAGTCTATTATTTCATCATCTAATCTGTTTAGAAACTCAGCAATAGTTACTTGATGTACTCTAGTAGCCCCTTGTAGGTCAAATTGTGGTAAATCTAGGACGTGTGAAATTGTGACCAACTACCCCCAGTTAGGATGTAAATCTTGTTGTTAGGGTGTGTCTTCAGTAGTTGTTACTATCAATGACACTTCTGGAGTGTCTTTTGTTGTTTCCTCTACTTCTTGAATGGTAGCTTGTGTCAACAAAGGAACATGAGTGTCTTGTGGTGTCTCAAATCTAGGTACATATCTTTCTCCTTGATATTTAGGATACTCTATACCAATATGCAATAATCTCTCATAGGTCCATTGTTCTAATTCTATTTCTTCTTCTTCATCACTTCCTTCATCAAAGATTGGACCCTCTCTTGAAGTAGGGTTTTCAGATTTATTATTGAAACCTAGTCCTATTTTATCTTTGGTATTTCTGAATTCCATGTGTATAGGTTCAACAAGTCCCTGCCCTTTGTACCCTAAAGGTCCTTTTCCTTTATATCCCATTTGTTTGAGAAGGTCATATCCTTTACCATACTTTTTTGGAGATATTTCTACATGTTTTACCTCATTTTATTTTGGTTCTCCCTTGTAAATCCAAGCCAAGACTGCTCTTTCTTCTTTTTCATCCTCTTGGGAGGTAGATGCTTTAACCATACCAGTTGCTTTGTGAATTTCTGGCTCTTTAGATGTAGTGGGTGTGAAAGATGGGGAAGGTTTTCTATAAGATCTTGGAGACACTGGAAGTTCTATCAATGATGGGATTAAGTCTAGCTTGTATTCTACCATACTAGTCTCTTCAAGTTTTAAGGTCTTTCCAAAGCTTTTCATAACCATGTCTTTAGTAGTTTTAGGTAAATTTTATTTTGGAACTTCCTTGTTATGAGGGACCATACTATCTGCTTTTACAATAGGTACCTTAGAAGTTGTTTCTGGTTTTGATGAGGAATTAGGTCCTTTGATTGTGACTTGTGCTTGACTTCGTGTCACTGCATTTGATTGGGGAGATGTGTATTTAACACCTTTGATAGTGATCACATTAATTGATTCATATTTAATGTCTATCATGTTGATCACATTATCATTATTGGAATAGGTGTAGTTTACTTCATTTCCTTTTCCTTTAGATGCTTCCCCTTTCTCATAATTAGGGAATGGTTTGTTAAATGTCGTATGGTCTTCATTAGTGGTGTGCCCGTCCACTTTGATCTTTCCTCCTTAATTAAAGTCTTGTATAGAATTTTTGAGTTTAAGACAATTATTATTCTTATGTCCCTTGTTTTTGTGAAAGACACAATAAGAATTGTCATCCCACCATCTTGGTTTGACTTCTGGTGCCCATGGTTTTGAATCTGGTATTGTAAGAACTTTATTGTCCAAGAGTGTTTTGAAAACTGTCTCAAGAGGTTCTACCAAAGGAGTGAATGTTCGTTGAGTTTTAGAAGTCCATGGTTGACTCTTTTTGTTCTCATTGTTTGATTTAGGTATTGTGGTTGTTACCTTGACATATTTACTTTCTTACATGCTATTCGTTAGATTGAATACTATTGGTTTAGGTTTAGCATTAGATGCATCTACCACTCCATCGTTAACAACATTCTTGTTTTTTTCCACCATTTAGGATTGTTGTTGGATTTGGTAGATTTGTTATCACTTTGGAGAGTGATTTCTCCTTTCTTAACCATAACCTCTTCAATATGGATGGCATTCTTGATCATCCTATCAAAGCTTGGTGAATCCTACATTTGCAATACATAGTTTAATTTAGGTATCAAGTTATTAATAAATATTTCCATCTTCTCTGATTTGGGAATAGCTCTTGAATACCTTGCAAATATTTCCTCCACCTTTGTAAAAAAGTGTGTAAAGGATTCACCAATTCTTTGCTTTGTGTTACACAAGTCCATCATGGTTATGTCATGTTGTATATTGTAGGAGTAATGTTGGATAAAGCATTGACTGAACTCAAAATATTTTACCTTAGGTGTGAGTTTGGAGAACCACTCCATAGAATTTCTGCCTAGACTTCCCAGAAATAGCCTCATTAGGTAGGTAGGTTCGTGCATGTACTCTATTCTTAGAGCACAAAACTCTCTCACATGGTCATGTGGATCAGTCTCCCCCATATACTTGTCATATTTTGGCCTTTCCATGTTGGGAGGAAATGGAACCATATTGATACTCTTGTCAAAAGGAAATGGACAAATGGAGTCCAAAGAGTATTTTGTTTTGGGTTTAACCTTCTCTTGTTTGAGAGTTGCAATTTCTACTTGCATCAAGGTCATTTGTTTGGTGAGAATAGAGATAGGGGTTGATATCTTCATAATATTTAGGTAATTTTACTCCAATGGATGCTAGATGGAGAAAGTATTTCTCTTTGTCTTCACCAATTATCTTTTCCAACGTTCTTTGGAATTTCCTACTTTGTTTGAGTCTATTGTACTCTTCTTCAGAAATGTTTTCATCACTTTCTGAATCAAACAAAGGGTTTGTGATGTTTATTTCTTCCTCATTACTAGCATTGTCTTGATCTCTCTAGTTTTTCTCATTGTTGTATTCTTCGAAGGAATTAGCCCATTCATTCCTAGCAGCATCCATTGCTGGTGTGGGTGAATCTGTGTTAAATAGAGGATTGCGAGATGTCTCTCCTTTTTGAAAATGTAGCAATTTAGGAGGTACTTCTGATTTGTTATCAAGATACTTGTTACATCTTGTGTTAACCATGAAGTTGTATCTCAACTATGTCCAAAGTTTCCTAATAGTGTCAAGTGAGGTTTTAAATCATTCAAGTAAGTGTGTCCAAATTGTAAGGATTATTTGTTGTTTGATGGAAGTAAATGACTCCAACGTCAAAGGGTTAGAATGCCCTGATAATGAGCTTGGAATCAAGTTGTTTTTGAGAGTGAATAGACCACACATTTTGAGACAAATTGTAAGAGCCAAAAATGACATGCAAGGTAGACTTGTGAAAAAGTTTTGAAATAGCAATAGAGAGACTAGAAAAAGTAACAAGACCAGACTAAGGAGCCAAAAGGGTACCCAAAAATACTGAATTTCTCTGAGAGACAACTATGAAAGCGCCCACTTTCCTAGATGTGACACTCTACATGCGAGGTAGGAAAGACCAGATGCAAGATTTTGTAAAACTAAATGTGAGCCTAAGTATCCTGGATGCAACCTTTCTCCCTACAAGAAATAAAATATTTACCAGATGTGAGCTTGCACACTGAATGCGACTTTGCACAACTAAATGCGAGCTAGGAAAAACTAAAGATGACTCTCTAATTTTTTGTCAAGTTTTTGTTTGATTTGTCTTGAAGTTTGTGCAAATTTGTCTGACAGTAGGTTGTTCTTGAGTCTTTCCAGTGAGTGAAAAATACAGTATGTAGCCAAAGGATTGAATTTTGTTGCTTTTATGAATGATTTATCTTTTTAATGAGCTTTCAAACACATCAAAATTTTTTTGCATTGTTAGGGGTGAACAAACACATCCTTACTCCCTACTTTCTAAGCATTGGATGAAAATATTTGCTCATAGACTCAGGTGCACACTCAAATGCTAATCAGAATATGGCCACCACCAAGAATGCAATGACTTCAGTCATGATGCCATATTATCCGACTCCAAATGCAAGTGAGGGCACACAATGATAAGTATCTTGGGGTAATTACTTTTTTCCTTGCATAAAGATTATCACCCTTTCGGGGATGAATTAGGTAGTTTGACTACAAAGTTGTTGTAAATGACAGGGCAATCTGTTTGAAACTATCACCCATAGAATTTCACAAGGAAAAATCAAGGTGTATAACCCTATGAGTACTCAAACATGTGTAGTCTCATAAGCAAGATTCAAGTGGCTCCGCTCTACACATACCCAAGCATGTTCAAGGAATGATGTCAAAATTCCAAGAACAAAAATGATTCCATCTTTCAAGGTTTTAGCTTACAAGGAAGCAATTATTTATAGTGAGTTGGAAGGGTTGGTGTAAAATATTTCCTCACTTGGGTCATCCCAGGAGATTTTTTCCTCATCCGACAGGCCCTTTAATATTTAATAAGCATACAAAGGATTAGCGAGCTTAGGATTTCAAGATTTCTAATTCTTTGAAAGAATAAGAGCATACCCTCCTAGTCCATACCATTTTCTCCCAAAACACTTCAATCACTAGTTCATTCCCTCAAACCACTTCACTCACAACTCAATCCTCCATGTCAAGTTTTTGATTCCCCCACTTGGAAGGAAGAGAAAATACTCTAGTGAGACTGAAAAGTAAGTTTAAGCTTGATTTATATATTCCTAAGTTAATGAAAACACAAGTAATTGAAAGCAAAGTTTTTTTGTTCTTTGACCACAATATTTAATGCTTTGCTTGTTCAATTACAAATCCCAAATTTAGACAATGAAGTCATTTTTTCCACAAAATTTAAGTGACTTGTGTTGTTCAATTACTTGTCCAAAGGGAAACTTAAATTGTGAATCTTGTTCAATTAATCCCACAAATTTTAATGATTTGATTGTTCAATTACTTTGCCAAAAATTAATTAAACAATGAGTTTGTTTGCCTTGTTCAATTACTCCAAATTCCTCTCAAGTTTTAAAACAACTTTTGATTTTCTAATTTTCCTTGAAGGAAAAGAGCATACTAATCTGATTGATTTAATGAATGATTAGAAAATGTGTTTTAATTTGAAAATTTGAAGAGTTTAAGAACAAGTTAATCTATGAAAATTGCAAAGCTCAAAGTAACAATTCCTTTTCCATCCTTTTTGAGAAAAAAAGTATAAACAATAAACTGCAAACAATTATTAGGTTGTTTTAATGACAGAGACAGAAAACATGCAAAGGTTAATGGTTAGAATTTTCAAATTTTAACCTCAAAAACCAAATACGATCCTATTTTCCTAATTGCGACTGCATTTCCTAAAAATGATCCAGAATTAACTAGATGCAATCAAATACACCAAAATTGATACACTGTATACCAGATGTGAGCCTTTACCAAAAATGATGCAAGATTTTTGGGATGCAAAATATGATATCCGAGGTGTGATCCAAGATTTTGTGATGTGATCCAATATCCTAGATGCGAGCCTTGGAAACCAAAAATGACTCTATTCCTGAAACCTGGGAAGACAAATTAGTAGAAAATGAATGCAAAGTGAGGTAAAATATGAGATTTTGCCCCATGGTGGGCGCCATAAATGTGTGTATTATTTTGTGTACCTGTTAGCTGCAACACAACACTTTAATAAGTCATTGTATTAGTGAAAAACAAGATTTAGCAAGCATATCAATCACTAAAATCGATCTATTTCTTCCTATCTAGGAGGAGTGTGAAAATTGCTATAATTGCCCTTAGATTATGCATTTACCAGTGACATATACAACCTAGAATGAAAGATTTAAATGAAACTAATCTACATGCTCAAGAAATATGCATTCTAAGCTCTAAACTTGAATATTATAACAATGCAAAATAGGAAAGCTAAAATGCAATATAGATCTCTAATAATATGAACAACATAACAATGCTTTCAACAATCCAAAATCAGGCCTGGATAAGCAGGAATTGGTTATAGCATTCACAATAGAAAAGGCTCAGAAATTGCCACTTTGGCTGCCCCCATTGGATTTGAGACAAACAATTGGGCTGAAATGACGGCTCTAGTCAGAGGTCTCCAAAAATGAAAAAACTTAGGAATAAAGTATTTGGAAATTGAAGGGGATTCAACAATTATTATAAAATCCTTAAGGAAAGGAAATACACCTAACTAGAAACTGAATTCCCTACTATCCCAAGCTCTAACCCTATCATGTCAGTCATTCAAAAAGATAACCATGAACCACATCTATCGAGAAGGCAATCTTAGGGCAAATGAAATGGCTAACCTAGGGGCATATGGCACCACCTTATCTTAGGCTATACCTGGGGGTGAAACCCAAAACCAATTAGATTACCCTTCTATCAAAATCCCTTGCTTTAACTTATAGTAATTGACATATAAATTTATACACATATATGTCTATATATAGTTATGTATGTATGTATGTAGGCATGTATGTATGTATGTATGCATGTATGTATGTATGTATATATGTATGTATATTTGTGTATATGTATGTTTGTTTGTATGTACGTATGTAGGTTCATATATATCTATACATATACATATACATATAATTACACCAGCTTATCCCTTTTTTTGCATACACATTTATTTTCATTCACATCTATACATACTTATATTAAGCCATTAATATGCACTCATATATATATTCACAAATTTTTACATATATATATACTCATATATAAATACCGTTCTATATATATATATATTGATATAGATATATATTTATATATTCGTATATACATATTATGCTTGTTCACATGTATGTTTATATAGACTTATATATAGATATATACACTCACACACACACACACATATATATACATATATGTATATGTATATATATATATACATATATGTATACATATATGTATATGTATATATGTATGTATATATGTGTATATATATATATGTATATATATATACATATATATACACACACACACATATATATATATATACACATACATATATATACATACATACATACATACATATATATATATATATATATATTGACATTTTTAGATTCTAATTTCTTGCCCGCTTGTTAGTTTGATTGTTTGTTTGGATACATATGTAAATAGATGTATAGATTTGTATATACACTTATATATCTCTATTTCATATGTAAGTTCAGACTCTTGGGCATCATAATTTATTGTGTCTCTATTCTTCACTTATACACACACACACACACACACACATATATATGTATATGTATATATATACACACACACACACATATATACATATACATATATGTATATATATATATATATATCTGTGTGTGTGTGTGTATGTATATATATATAGATATAGATATACAGTTATATACATATATATACATTTCATATATACCTTTAAACTATAATTCCAGATACAAATTTTATTTATATGAGGACACTAATAACAACATCCTTGCCTTAAAGATTAGCCTAGACCTCAAGCTAAAAGCAAATCCTAAGGATAAGCTGATCGAATTCTTCATAAAAGAGGAACTTAATGCTATTGCATTTTAATCTACACGTATATCATTAAAAATGTGTACCTTTAGCAAGATTAAACAAGTAATCCCCAACCTTCAAAGTACAATCATAATATTAACTCTCAAGGATTGTTCGCTATATATCTATGTACAAACTTGTGCTGCATTGAATTCTATTTGATACCTTGTGTAACACGATATAGCCTCTTCTGACATTTATAGATGAGATAATTAAGTAAACATGTATGCAACATTAACTCTAGCCATATCATTAACCAATGGTAGCGTAATCTAGGGTTTTTTAACTGACTTAAATCTAAAACATAAACTCACCTTACACTCTCAAAGAAGAATCAATCAAATCACCATGTGCTATCTCTTCTCAGAAGAATTATGGAGACCAATATCAAACTCATTAGCCTTGATGAAAATAATCTTCGGGCCTTTGGTGGACCGATTAAATCAGAAAGATGGGACAAGCTGCTGAAAATAAATGATCTAGGCAAGAGGGCAATGGAGAAAATTATGGGCGAGGATGCCTTCAACCAAAACTATGTGTATAGAGTCAATTGCGACATTTTTGGCACCTTCGCTGCTATCCTCCTCACTCTGAAGATACCTAAAGGTGAGGTTATCTCAGCATGCATAGAACTTTTTGATGACAAACATTGCAGTGGCCTTATGCTTGCTATTAATAGTGTCAACACTGACTTAATGATTCCCTTTTCAAAATAATACATGGAAAGCCCCATGGGCTCTTTGGCCAACAAAATCCATTGCGTCAGAAGGCCAATTCTGGTCTTTAAAGAGAAGAAGGTGTTTATTGAGAGACTAGGTGTCATCAGAAAGAATATTGATTTCCTCCTAGAATGGCTCCGTTTTAAGCCGTGTGACGATGTTAAGTGGGTAAAAGAGTATCTGGAAGCAAAAGGATTTGAGGTCGATGCCGACTTTGGCTCTATGACACATGATGACATCCAAATGTTCTAGCCGACCATTATGAGGAAATCAACCAAAGGATTCAAAGTGGTCAAAGGCAAAAGTAGATTCGACATTGGCCTCGAAGAATCTGATGAGGACAAGGAGGAACTAGTTTTCCATACACCGATTAGGAGGAAATTGTAGGCTTTTATGTTGAAGTTTAGAATACTCTCTCACTCGAAGTTTAAACTGCTTATTTTCTATCTCTGCTAGAATTTGGTGGCTCTTTTGGTTACTTTCTCAGTACAAACTTTCGACATGGCTTTAACAAGTTTATATATGCTCTTCTGAACTTTTAGATGGTTTGATAATAGCAATATGATTTATGTCCAATCTATTATGTTAGGAGTAATCTGTTGTTAAGTTTAATATCCTTGTTCATAGGCATACTATTTTTTCTATTATATATATATATATATAATATTTATGCACACATATATATTCATATCCATAAACCAACACATTTACTCATATATATAATATATATTTACACACACACACACACACACTCTTATATGTGTATATATATATATATATATATTCACAT
>MU223645.1:6366411-6392977 GCA_018584345.1 Thuja plicata
ATATATATATATATAGATTGCCAGATGTAACTTTACATATATGACCTATATCTTTTATCTAACACTGCGAGATTTAACTAGGTCCTTCAACCTACATATTGACATAAGTGTTGTGCAGAGTAAAGATTCAGATAGACAAACGTGTTAATAGGAAATGGCAGGTATGTACTCAAAAATCTGAGGAATTTTTGGAATTTTAGAACATGAAGGATGGCTGTAGAAACATAGTATCTTAAATGTTTCACCATCTGACTCTAGGGGCATAACATGTTACAAAAATTTAAGTATAGGTAAGGAATATGATAAGGAATCGATGAAGACATGTAGAAGAAAGTCTAATAATATATGCATTATAAAGTTGGTATCATACAATTGTAAGGCACTACTTAGCAACTGGTATATTAATTAACTAGCTCAATCCCTTTTTTGATAAATTAGTGCATTTGAGGATCTCTAATCTTGAAGTCAACACAGGAAGTTCCTCTGTTGGCTTCCAGATAGGGACCTTCATAACTACTTTCTTTTATTTTTCAATTAGTCTATCTTCATATGGGGCTATCCCCAAAGCAAGGTGCAAACTCTAAAAATTATGAGCTGAGTAGTTAAATGTATCTCTTGATAAACCATCTTAAATCATCTAGGGACTGACTTAGCCACCATTCCCATATCTCCTTATTAAGTTCTAAATAAAATTAAAAAATTTAGCAGGCAATTTAATTTTTTCTTGCATATTTTTATGCTCATTAGGATCATACATTCAATTCACACAACCTGCTTCACACACTTTTGTAAATATACATATATATACATACACATACATATATTTATACACACACATATAGATTTATACATAAATAAATAAATAAATAAATAAATATATATGTATATATATATATACATATATAAATATATACATAGACATATATACATATATATATATACATATATACACACACACACACACACACACACACACACACATATATATATATGTATATACATATATGTATATATACATATGTAGATATGTATATGTATATGTATGTATATATATATATATATATATATATATATATATATATACATATACATATATATTTCCATTGATATATTGGTATTTTTATGTTTATACCTCTTTTAGGTTCATAGTACACTGACTTTCTTCTTATTCTTTCTCATTCTTCATTTCTTTGAAGAGAGGATGGACTAGCTGCAGTATTTACTATGTTTAATCACTTATTTGTTAGCTATGAGATTTGCAAAACTGGGCTTTATCAATATAGTTACACTCAACTTTATTGGTAATATCTGTCTAGATAATAAATCCTATGACCTTACCTCACTTAATGATTGTTAACAAGCAAGATACAAGCCAAATCTACTATTGGGTCAACTCACTCTATATGATTATAGATACAACAACAATTATGACTGATTATTCATAAAAGCTCATTCACTACTGATTTGACATGGTAAATATCTAATTTTAATAGTCTTATGCAGGAACTTAGATTATGGGACAAGGGTAAGAAGCTTACTCTCTCTACTATCTGAAATTCTTTTGGCTTAATCATTACTAATGAAGATCTTAGTAAAAAATTAAGATTTTCTAGGAGAGGATTTTGTCAGCAGAATAGGATAAGCAAGGCATACCCTTATCACGATAGATAAATCACTCAGTCACATGGTAGCAGGAGGAACTCTTCTCACAACAAGACTATTTTTTTTGTTAACCTTATTAATGGGTTTTCATTTTGTATTCTGATCTGAAAATGAGCAATATGTAATTTGTAAAATGGAGGTAGGCCCTCTTATTTGTAATTATGGGGGGATTCCCTCTCAACTATGTACTTTTTCAGGACTACATTCTTGGGCAAGGTTGGAGATTTTCTTGACCCCATTCTTTCCTACCAATGGCTGCACTGAATGGGGAAAATTGTATTAAAATTACTTATTAATAAAATTATTTGGCCACGACCATTTACCGATAAAAAAAAAATTACTCCCTAAAAATCATTTGAAGATCAAAACCTTCATTTGATTTCTAGTTTCAGACCATTTCATATTACAAGGATTTATTCTTACTGCACAAAATTGTGTTAACATTGTATTTCTAAGGGAACCAGATCTAGTGGTCACCTAATCCATTTTTTCAAACCTGATTTTATCCTTGAGAAAATGATACTTAATGGGGACACCATATACCTCACACTCTATCAAAGAATCCACATTATTGGGACTGAGTAGGGTCAAACATTGACATAAGCAACACCATTTCATTTTCCATATTATTAGGTTCCCATTTCAAACTCTACTGAGATAAGTAAGAAAATAGAGTTGTAGGATGAATCGTTGTACCCAGATCCATTGTTGGTTTCTCTTTTAAGATCCTTCTTCAAATGAAGATTTAAAATAATAATGGCAGGGTTGTAATCACTTGTGGTATTGTTTCCAATTATGTTGTTTCACCATTTGCAATTGATTTAGAATTAATTTCTATAGAGAAAAACTGAGGTGAATCTTTACACTTTTCTTAGGGAGAGGACTGATTGTAGCCTATATAGCTCTACATTGATTTACTACTGTTTAGCTGATCAACATCAAATGTCTGCTAATCATTTTATGTAACCTCCAATATATCTTATCTATCTCAATATGACCTTTAATATGATTTTCTTAATATATTTAATTTGTAGGAGGGGTGGTGGGGGCTATGATTTTAAATTTTCTAGTATAAGCACACTGGAATGTCCCTTTTGCTTTGCAATTTATGTTTTTCTCTTAACCATGGCAAGTGAGTTCTTTGACAAACCAAAACTAATCTCCCTACAGCTGAGGTAGAATTTATAGACTCTTACACAGTAACATCTAGTGTCTTCTCATGAAAATTGCATGACCAAAACTATTTTGATAATCAGAGTCTGCAGGAGCTATACTTGTAGATAAACAAAAGGAAAGTGAGAGACACATACTCCCTAAAATATAGAACTTATACTCCTTTAACTATTTCATTATGTTTATAATACTATTTCTATAATTATTTGACATTATATTATTAGTGAAATTAGTTGTCTCAAAGTTGTAAAAACTCAAAGCATTTAGAAAATAGTTTTTAAGAGTTTGTGCTAGTAATGTATACAATTGTTGTTTTATATGACTCGATTCGAGTTCAAAAGTTCTCAAATGTAAAAATCTCAAAGTATGTACCCATTCAAGGTGTATGAATATCTGCACTAGAAATAAGTTTTCTATGTTCAATAGATGTACTTAAATATTCTAAGCATGTACTTAAATGTTCTAAGGTGTAAAAGATTTTGATATTCAAGAACATGACAATTTATGTGTTTGGAAGACTCTCATTTGGATGTTTTGATGATTAAATTGTTGATAGATGAACTATTTCAAGCCTCATATTTCACATACTTGAAGACATGGCCTAGAGATTTCACATACTTGAAGATATTGTGATATGATTGGCTTTATGGCATATGAATTGAACTTTCTATTTCTCCATGACCTTAATACATTCTCATTTCCAGTCCAAATCATCAACATGTTGTAGAATCTAGCAATTTAAGGAAGAAACTTAGTTGTCTCAAATTGGCATGGTTATTTAAAGCATTTGGTAAATTTACTCTTGTAGCTAAATGGTGTCTAGATCATATTCAAACTTGTTGGACCTGCCTTCAAGTGATTATCTAAGCTTTGTCATCACAATAAACATATGAGTTAGCCACTGAACCTCACCAACACAAGATCTTAAAAAACACCTTGGGGTTTGAATTTATTATTATTTTTTTTTTAAATAGATAGTTGTGGATAGGATTTGAAAACGTGGCTTGTAAATATTGAGGTTTTGAATTAATTAGCTTTTGGCTTGAGATTATCTTTATAAAATGTCAGTATCAACACTTGGATATGTTGCATTAACATTTTGTTCATAAATTATAGTTTCTAGATTTATATCACACAAAATCAAATATTCTTAGAACCTTTCCACCCACAATTACATTATAAGATTTAAATCATTCAAATATGGTAATAAAAAATGATGCTATGTGGAAATTCTATGCAGGAACAAAGACTATGTGTTAACAATTAAAAACCTAGCCCAGAAAATCAAACATATAACCCTAGAAATAATCTTGTACATAAGGATTACATAAGAAACAACTTTAACCTAAGAATTGTAAATCATTTTTAAAAAACAACTCTTCACCTTAGATTTCTTTCCATTTACTATAAATTCAGTCTATGGTAATAACTTGAAATCTTTTCAAATTTCACTATATGAATTTAACTGACAAATTTTTTTTCAAGCTATACATAAATAATCAAATCAATTTCAACAAATAGAAAAGCTCTCAGAAACAATATACAATGTAAAACAAGAATTACCTTTAGATTTTGGGAAATGAAGCTGGTTGTCGATATGTTTTCTTACTCAATCTCAGGTCTCTGACTTCTATTATGAGAAAAAATAGTAGTGCATGGAGGCAAGCTGGTTCATGCATGAAAATAGAAACATAAATAAAAACAAAGCCCTCAATTTTAAAACAGCTGGTAGATAAAACTGGATTACAAATCTAACTAGGAAACCCTAACAGTAAGAATGTAATTTCGTTTCCTCTAGATTTTTCAAGGAAACATACCAACATTAGGACGATGCACAATGATCATGAAGCCCTTCCAATATTTGGATGATGTACAATGCTCATGAAGCCCTTCCTCCCACCTACGATCCGGCTAAGACAAAATGAAGTGATTTTGATCACTTTTCTTCTTTTTTTTTGTTTATATCCCGACTTGGTCAAAATTTCTACAATAAACTTAACTAAAGTCAAAATTTTGACCTTTTTGGGATATAAACAAAAAAAGTGAACATCACTAGCCAAAATGGACTTTGGTCAAAAATGAAGGTTGAAAATGAGGCCCAAATGTACTAGTGCTATGACATAGTTTTTGAAGTGTAAACCAAACATGATAAAGTGGAACCCGACAGGAGTAAAGTGACAGTGGAACCCGATGAGCATAATACAATGCAAAATTAAAGAACAGTTCAACCAAGGAACACTGAAAGACAGTGAAACTGATTTAAGAGAAAACCAAGCATCATACACTGAAAGTTAGTTATATCCCAAGAAAAGTGGATCCAACTTCCATGTCAGATAAACCAACTATATTCTATTTATAGAGTTTTGATTTGTTTTAAATCCATGTATTGATGAACAAGAACTATTATTGTAACTGTTTTAATCAGTCTAACTGATTAAAAACATGCAGACTAGGAGATCAAGGTCAAGTTGTAAACCTGTGATCATAGAGTTAAAGTTGTAATACGTGAAACTTAATCAGGTCAATCTATCTTATACATAAATGTTGTAATCATTCATTAAAATGGATGAGAGGATGAATGTTTCCTACAAGCACATATATGGATCAGACTGAGAGTTTCAAGAAGTAGAACAACAAAAGATGAATTTGGTTATCAAGAACCAAGAACAGAGGCTACCGAGCAACATAGGTATTAATCAATCACATTAGGTGATACATTTGTACATGTGATTTGTAATGGATCTGTAATCAACAATTGTTAGATTTCATACACTCATTTCAATAAGTATTTTTGTCTGCATTCTAACAAGTGTATCAAATAGAAGAAATCCTTTCAAGGAAGGTGGATTCAACAATCCTATTGTAAATATCTTAACTGAGTGCACACTAAATAGTGTTTCAAAATCTCTTAACAAAGTAGACCTTAACCAGTCTCCACATAATACTCCTAACAAGGTAGATCATCAAAAGTGATCAAATTGTAAGCCTTAATCGACCCCTTCCAATCTGCAGATAGTGAAGTTTTTGTAGGTGTCATCCCCACTGCATTTTTTACCTTCTAACAAGGGTTTTTTGCGTTACCACATCTTGTGTTATGAGTCAATTACTTTCATGAATGTTTCTATGAATGTTTACATGTTTGTTAAAGTTTATGAATTGATATATCTTACAGAAAGATAGTATATATCATATTGTTGGTTATACAATTGATTACACAATGGATAAGGGTTAAAAGAGATAAAAGTTTTAGAGGTACTAATTCACCCCTCCCCTCTCAGTACTCACTTCCCATTATTTCCAACACTATAATCATATCAATATTTGGAAGTGGGAAGTCATCTTTAGGATAATATTTTTTTAAGTCCCTAAAGTCCGTGCAAATTTTGATAGACTTATCTAATTTATAAACTGAGACTATCTTATAAATCCATCATGCATAAGTGATGACCCTTATGAATCCAACCTTTAAGAGTTTTTCCAGCTCCACTTTTACCAATAATGCTACATGTGGGTGCATATTTCTTAGTTTTTGTTTGTCAGGCTTTATTCTAGGAGCTATAGATAAGTGATGCATTATCAAATTAGGATCTAGTCCAAACATATCAATATAAGACCATGAAAAGTTGATCTTTTTCTCCTTAAGGATCAGTAAACTATGTCATTTCTTCTTTTGATAATGATTGCACTAGATAAACAAATTGAGGAGCTTCTTTTGTTCCCAAATTAATTGGTTGTGTTGGTTTTATCAGTACTGGAGATCTTTCTTGAAAGTGTTTAGGGAGGATATCAAGAATCTCATCTTTTGGAACCTATGAGAGGTTTTCACAATCATACGTCTTTTATTTTGTACTATTTTAGAATATGATACTACCACAATGTGGTTTTCACCATCAGTTATTTTTTTATTTTTACTTTTCAATTTGTGACTAAGAAACTTAATATACTCCTCTGTCAGATTCACACTCCTTGCATTGGTGGAAGAGGGATAGGGTTCACAAGCATTTAGATAAGAGGCCAAAGTATAGTCATTGGGAAAGTTCATGATAGGAGTAGGTTTTGGGTATGTCCAATCAATAAGTTTAGGGTTTAGCAAGGATAATAATTCAACTAATTTTAAGGACAACATCGTGTCAGTGTCAAATCTATTAACTGACAAGACATGTTTCATTAAGTCAGCTTCTATAGTGTTTAGATCAGTAAGAGTTGAATCGTCATTATTAGGGTCATTGTTAATGTTATGCGGCCCTAACTCTAGCAACTCATCATTTGAGCTTTCTCCTTCCCTTATCATATTGGAACTCATATATTGTATCCTTTGAAGTGTTTCTAGTCCTAGTAACATTCTAGTGTAAAGGATAAAATGGAGATATTTAGATAGGATTTTGAACAATGGAGATTTACACATAAAAGATAACCTATGCCTCATTTAACAACTTACATTTAATTGTTATGATAAGGAATGTAAATCTGGAAATGTTTGTAAAGAATAATGGAATTAAGAAATAAAAAGTACTTATCTTGAAAAATAATATGTTGAAAACCCTGTCAAACAGTCTTAGAAACTGTTGATTTCTGTGATCTTGAACCAAAACTATGAGATCTACAAAACTCAAAAATCTATTCCAGACCTCGCTCAGGTCAAATTTGACCAAAATAGAATGTCGATCTTGACCCAAAACAAAAAGTTGATCTTGACCCAGAACAAAATGTTGATCCTGACCCATAATAGAATGTTGACCTTGACCCAGAACATAAAGTCAACCTTGACCTACACAGTTTGACAAAAAATATGTTTTTAGATCTTGAAAGTTTTCCGAAAAGGATATCTGGATCTGCACTTGAATCTACTATCATGTACCTATACATGAAAAAAAAAATTGTTGGGGGAGGGTTTCACCTTGGTCAAACCCTGGTTTTGGAATTAACCTTATAATATAATTGAAATTGCATAAATAAACAAAGTAAATAAATGAATTCATATTTCTTGTATAGAAACCCTTGTGGAGGATTTGAATCCTTGGATCCACAAGTATGTATGCTCCAAATGGATGTAGAATGTGGAATGTAGGATGTAGGATGTCAGAAATCAATTTCGTTTGGATCTTCAACACCAATATTGAATGGATCTTAGAATAGGAAGAAACTTGCATGGATGTGGATGGAGAAATCTTCAACAAGAGGGCTCTATAGAGCTATAATCCTTCAATGGATACCAATGGATCTCCTTGATGAATTGAGTGCTTGAAATTACTTGGATGCTTAAGGGTAGATGATTGCTTCAATAGATTATCCTTCATGTGTATGTCTTATGGTTAGAGAAAATGAGAGGAGAAAGCTTCCTTATATACAAATCTAGGGCACAATCTTCTAGAGAGGTCTACATAGGAGAATTAAATTACAATTAGACCTATACCTATAGAAGTGGACCTAAATATAATTTCAAGAGTCATTTCCTCAAAGACCAAAACAACCAACCCGGAAGCAGGAATTAAATAAGTCCAAAACCCAACATTCGGAAACCTTGGGATCCTAAAATTTGGACCATGGGTCAAGGTCAAGGTCAAAATTGACCTAGGTCATGGTTGAGGTTGACCTTGACTCAGAAGGTTGACCTTGACCCTGAGGTCAAGAATCTCAGAATCACAGAGTAGGGTTCTAGTAAAGGTAGGAGAAAAGTAGAAAATAGGGCAGAATTAGGGGGAAAAGCCAAATCCAAGTCGAAGACCCATTCAAGGCATTTGACATGACCCCAAACCACTTAATCAGAGGGAAAAACCAGTCCCAAATGTAAGTGCTTCCATTTTTCAATGATACATTTAGCCCCTACTTTAGCAAGAGTATGGAATCAATGCAAACGCTTGGAAAGGAGATCATAAAGAAAAGACAATCTTATTGAAATCAAAGGGACAAAAAAATCCTCAAGCCCCCAAGGACTCAAGTCTTTGTCAACCCCAAGATTACAATAAGAGAGATGTCACTAGTCAAAGAGAAAGAGAGAGGGGGGTGGCTAGCTTGCCCAGTAAGATGTGTGTATCTTACTGTAAACCACAAAAAGGATAGGATGGCCCAGAAAGTGAGCACTTGATAGTCACCCCATAAAGTTGTGCACCTTCTGACAGCTTTGTGCATGTATGTAGTGTATCTTCTGATGGATTTTATGAAATATCCATGGATCCATATCCTCATATCACCATGGAATACATTTGTAAAATGCATATCTCTTCAACATTTAGCAACTTATGTGTGTTACCTTCTGAGGATTTAGCATATTGAATTGTAATTGAATGCGTATCTCTTCAAGATTTAGCAACTTATATGTGTTACCTTCAGAGGATTTAGCATGCTACAAAACAAAATTTCAGAAAAAAATGCAATAATATAGAATGAGGGATGTCGTATATATGCCCCCTCCTTAAGATGGCAAAATACATACTATTTTGACATGTTAAGGAAAGAAAAGAACAAGGATAAAGCCTTCTTCAACAACATCAAAAAAATATCCATAGACAACACCTAGTCCAAGCCAAGAAGGTCACCACTCTTACGAGGCCATGGAAGGGATGAATGCAAAGATATATCATGCAAGAAGTGAAAATGTAACCCTTGCGAGGGATACAACACTATTCAGGTTTTAAGGTGAGAGATTTATACACCATGGAAACCCAATATTAAACAATGAAATAGGTTATGATCAAGGATATAGATCCTCAATGCAAACCAAAATTTTCATGTATGATTGGATATCACATAATAGATAGATACTGCTTAACTAAGGGAAAAGTGGATCCTTGAAAGACAGAAAAGAAGTAGATGGCATCCTTTCCCCCCAAGCGTAGCAACAAGGATGAAAGGGGACCTATTATATCACTCACAACACTATGCAAGACAATGAGCCCCCAAGGATTAGGCTAACATTGTTTTACATAATGTGGAGCTCCATAATAGGAACATAAATGTTATTTAGGATTGAAATATAACTCATTGCCACATGTTAAATAAATAACTTTACTATCAATGAGCTTCCTAATCTTATAATGTAAAGCTTGACATTAATTAGTAGAGTGGTCATGAAATCTATGATACCAACAAAAAGGAAGAGGTTCTAAGTGTGGACTACGTTTCTTTTTGCGTTTAGGTCTAGTAATCATCTTAGCACGAAGGAGTTTAGGCAAAAGAACTTCTTGGTCAAAGTCCTTCATAGGGTCATCATGCTTTGAAGTGTTATTTGATACTTTGGTAACATTGATGTGTTGTTGAGGATTAAATCCCAATCCATAAGAATGCTCATGCCCCCCATTCTGTAAGGGCATTTGAATTCCTGGTTTATGCTTACCACATCCTTTACCATGGAATCCTTGTTTAACTAGTAAATGATAACCAGGACCATAATGAGAAGCCATATTAGAAGGAGTCAATGGAAATTTAGTAGTCAGTATGTCATCATTAGTAGGTTTGATAGATTCATAGTGGGTAGAAGTAGTGACAAAGTTATTACGAAGGCCATTAGAAGTAGAAGCAAAAGTTCATTGTTCAAACTCTCTTTGTTGCTTCATAAAATCAAGATTAGAAACTTTATACTCTCCAATAAGGGTAGGAGTAAAATATAAGCTTACCCAATCATCTCCAGGAAGAGTATTAAAGGAAGAAGCATTACTATTAGGAATAAGAATATTGTGGGTTTGAATATTCAAACAAGGATTTGGCACATCATCTGCATGAAGTGTATAAATCATGTTGTTGTGAATAAACTTGACTTTACGGTGAAGGGTGGAAGGAAGAACATGCATCTCATGCAACCAAGGTCTACCCAAAAGGAGGTTATAATTAAGTGGTCCAGGAAAAACATGAAAAGGAGTATTCAGGATGACCAGACCTACTTTGATATGTGATAGGCCATTTTAATGACATACTTTAGATACCCTAGAAGAACTTTTGCTAGGTCTTTTCCTATGTTTTCTTTTATTACTCCAAGACTTTATGCTTTAAAATTGTTAATATGTGGTAGTCAACCACTGAACCTATGCCATGGACATATGCTACTTAATATGCTTATCTGGATGAATATGCTTTGTTTATTGCTATGGAATTATGAGCATGTTTTATGAATGAATTGACTGTTTGAGAAATAGATAATGCATATGTACTTTGAATGATTATTTTCCATGAATGCTTTTATCCTAATAGTTTTAACGCAGTGCATCAAAGTAGAAACCGTCATCTTGTTCAGGTGAGCACGTCTATGTGCTGGATGCTTGAATCGGTCTTGCAGCAGATGCACACAGATGAAATATCAATGTAGCATTAGTGGAAGGTTTCAGGTTAATCCAGGTGGAGACAGTTGAGCGAAGACTTGGAAAATGCAATAATTTACCTGATGAATCTAGGAGAGAGTGGGAAGTTAGATCTTCTGTCTAAGTAGTTCTTACCTCTTTTCTGGACCAATTCCATTTCTTGCTTTCTAGATTTCCTTTCTATTAGTTGTTTGTAATAAAAGCTCTGCCTTTTCTTAGGACATGTTGAGATTACCAGTTATATTTTTTCCTATAAATAAAGCCTCGCTCCTACGTGAGAAAGAGGGCAGTAGTATTATGAAAGTTTCAATATAGTTCAATTCTATTATTTTACTGTTGATGGGAATCTTTGTACTCTATTATTCATTTTAATGAGAAAATGAAGTGTTGAGATTAGTTCTATGTAATTGAGTGTTCTAGGTACTCACCCAAGGGGGCCCACTTGGTGAGGAATCCATAGTTAGATTAATTTTAGCTTAGCTCACTTTCATGCATTTCAATTCCTATGCTAAATAGCTCTTGTAGCCAAAGCCACAGGATAGCTACTACTTCCTACGGCCGCACGATAGAGTAACTAAGGCATTGTAGTTATTTTGTGCACTCTTCCATCCTGCTAGAAGAATTCACTTCCATAATTTACTTTCAAGTATTTAATTTCACAACAATAATTTAGATTTACTTTGAGTATTCATTTCATGCAGCAATAGTATAGTTTCCCTTCGAAAGCATTTATTTCCTACAGCCATAGAATAGTTTCTTTCTAGCATTTGTTTCCTGCAGCAACTAAAGAATGATTGGTTGAGAAAGTGCTTGGTGCATATATTTTTCTGGCCGGTTTCAAGTAACACATCCCTGGGTTTGACATATTAAATGAGTTTCTTGTAAAGAGGATGAAGTTCTTAGTTGGATGACCAATCCCTGAGTTAAAGGATTATGCCTAGTTTCTGAGCCTTTATAATGAGCGATCAATAGGTAAGGTAATGATGCCCAAAATTTTCTTATCAATGTTATCAAAGCCACGTATAGGAACATTGTCAGGTTGAATAGTTGAAAGATTGGCTTTAATTGCTTTGAGCATGTCCATGCTAAAAATATTAAGCCCATATCCATTATCAATCAAGGTCCTACGAATGATACTCTTATTAATAGTAACAACAACCATAAGTGAATCATATTGATTATGTACTTCTTTAGAAGCTAAATCCTTTTGAGTAAATCTAATGTTAGGAGGACCTGGGGTAGCATGCATGCACTGTAAGAAGGCATTAATTTTATCTTGATTAGGAGGTGGAGTGGGAAGAGTTGCTATAGCTTTTTGCAAGGCTTCATGGTAGGTAGGTGAAGTTTTAAGAAGCTCCCATAAAGGAATCTTGGCAGGGGTATTGTGCAATTGGTTTATCAAATCACACTCCTTGCTAGGAAGACATGGTGGAGGAGGAAGAATGGGTTGAGAAGGTGGTAAAGAAGTAGGAATAGTAGGCTTAGGGTTATTCCTTGTATGATAATCATGTGAAATGAAATCCATGTTATCAAATAAATCCAAAGGATCCCTAGGTTTGCCCTTGATAGTAATTCGAGGACAACCTTTAATAGTCAACAAGGGTTTTGGATAAACCATGTTAGTTGTCTCAACACTACGAATAGATTCACAAGAAGGACACAAAGAAGACATCCTAGGAGGAGAGGAGGTAGTATCTTTATGCTCCATAAGATCTTCACTAAGAGGGATAGCATGAAGGGAATTCATATCATTCTCCGCTAATGCCTCATTACTAGAAGGAATCCCAAATGACGGTAAAGCATCTATAATGTCTTCTTTCTCTAAAATGTCTGCATAAGGGGAGTGTGTTTTAGAAAAAGAGTCACCATTATGTATGAATATGTCATCCATTAATAAATCACCCTCTTGTATCAAGGAATGTTCATGAGGAGGGGATAAATCAATGTCTTTATCCAAGGGTTCATCCCAAAAAGTAGAATCATCCACAATGACTTCATCAGGAAGAGAGTAATCAACATACAAATTCAAAGGTTCATCCCAAATAGGAGGATTATCATCCCTATAAATAAATCACCTTGAAGGAGCACCATAAATAACTAAAGCTTGATCCCTAAAGGGGAAAGAAGGTAAATTATATTCTAAAGTAGGCTCATAGGAAAGACATATATTTGAAGAAGAATTAACATCCATCCTCAACTCATCTCCATAAAGAGAAAGATTAAAGTCATCTACTTGCTCTAATATATCCTTACAAGGTAATAAAAGAGAGGAAAAAATAACATCACACACACTAAATGAAGTCTTTCTAGGTGTATCAATGTTGTAAATAGTGGAACATGAAGGTAACCATGCACACACCCTATGGTAAAGGTCAATTGAAGAGGTTGTAGAGGAGGATGAAATAGGAATAGGATCAATGGAGATCTTATTTGAACGATTTTCATCCTCACTTCCATGTACCTCATTAGGGGATCTATCCTCTTTTGCAACAAAAGCCTCATCAAAGTATTCAAAATAAAAATCATACATGTTGAACACAAAGTAATATTACAAGCATGAAAAATGGAAATGTTTTTGTATTTTTAAAGAAATTTGTGATTTTCTATTTTTGAAATATAAATGCAAGAGCATAAAATAAATCTAATTTTTATATGCATGTAAGATCTAACATAAAATGAAAATCTAACACCAAAAAAGAAAGAGTTGTCTATCGCGGGTTCACCAAAATATAAGATGGGAAAATGGAGATCTTTAGATAGGGTTTTGAACAATGGAGATTTACACATAAAAGATACCCTATGCCTCATTTAACCAGTTAAATTTAATTTTTATCATAAGGAATGTAAATCTAGAAATGTTTGTAAAGAATAATGGAATGAAGAAATAAAAAGTACTTATCTTGAAAAAGAATCTGCTGAAAACCCTGTCAAACAGTCTTAGAAACTGTTGATTTCTGCTATCATGAACCAAAATTGTAAGATGTACAAATCCTAGAAATATTTTCCAAATCTGGCTCAGGTCGACTTTGACCCAAAATAGAATGTCAATCTTGACCCAAAATAGAAAGTCAATCTTGACCCAGAACAAAATGTCGATCCTGACCCAGAACAAAATGTTGACCTTGACCCAGAATAAAAAGTCAACCTCGACTTTCACAGTCTAACAAAAAATCTATTTTTGGATCCTGAATGTTTGTCGAAAGGGGTATCTAGATCTGCACTTGAATATGTTGTCCTATACCTGTACCTACAAGAAAAATGGTTTTATTTATTGGGGGGAGGGGTTGGCCTTGGTCAAACCCTGGTTTTGGAAATAACCTTATAATATAATTGAAATTGCATAAATAAAGTAAATAAACGAATTCACCTTGCTTGTATAGAAACCCTTATGGAGGATTCAAATCCTTAGATCCATAAGTATGTATGCTCCAAATGGATATATAATGTAGAATTTAGGATGGAGGATGTCTCAAATCAATTGCTTTTGGACCTTCAAGACCAATCTTGAATGGATCTTGGAATAGGAAGAAACTTGCATGGATGTGGATGGAGAAATATTCAACAAGAGGGCTCCATAGAGCTTGAATCCTTCAATGGCTACCAATGGATCTCCTTGATGAATTTAGTGCTTGAAGTACTTGGATTCTTAAGGGTAGATGATTGCTTCAATAGATTATCCTTCATGTTAATAAGTGATCATGTTCTTCATGTGTATATCTTATGGTTAGAGAAATTGAGAGGAGAAAGCTTCCTTATATACAAATCTAGGGCACAATCTTCTAGAGAGGCCTACATAGGAGAATTAAATTCCAATTATACTTAACCTCTAGAAGATGACCTATCTTAAATATAATTTCAAGAGTCATTTCCTCGAAGACCGAAATAGTCAACCCGGAAGCGAGAATTAAATCTTTCCAAAGATTGACATCCAAAAACCTCAAGATCCTAAAATTTGGACCCTGGGTCAAGGTAAAGGTCAACCTTGACCTAGGTTAGGGTTGAGTTTGACCTTGACCTAGAAGGTTGACCTTGACCTTGAAGGTCAACCTTGACCCTGCGGTCAAGAATCTTAGAATCACAGAGCAAGGTGCCTGAAAAGGTAGGAGAAAAGTGGAAAATAGGGAAAAATCAAGGGAAAAAGCCAAATCCAAGTCAAAGACCCATTCAAGGCATTTGACATGACCCCAAACCACTTACTTGGAGGGATAAACCAGTCCTAAATGGAAGTTCTTCCATTTTCTGATGATATAGCTAGTATCTTCATCAATTATCCTAGGCATCACTATCTCATCAAATTCTATGACAGTGTGGGTATTATGAGTAGTGTTATAACTTTCTCCTCTTTCCAATAAAGGTGCAAATTTATGGATTATAGCTACCTCAATGTACATGGTAGCATCAGAAAGATGATCCCATTTATAATCATGTGAGTTTGAGATATTATCATCAGATCGATTTAGAAACTCGGGAATAGTTATCTAGTGTACCCTATTAGCTATTTGTGGGTCAAAGTGTGGTAGATCTAGGACATGTGAAACTATCACAATTTTCCCCTAGTTAGGATGTGCATCTTGTTGTTTTTATATAGGAGAGGGTTCTTCAAGAGTGTTAGAGCTACTTGCCTCCTCTTTTCTATTTATATCTTCTTGTTCTTGAGGGTTTTCTTCTTGAGCTTCTTCTATTTGTTTAACTTACAGAGAGTCTTCTTCTTCCTCCTCTACTTCTTGGACATTGGTTTGTGACAAAAAAGGAACATGATGCTCTAGTTGTTCTTTAAAAGTAGGTACATACAATTCTCCTTGGTATTTTGGGTTCTTGGTACCGATATGCAGTAATATTTCATATGTCCAAGGTACAAGTTTTATCTCTCCCTCTTCTTCATCACTTCCTTTATCAAAGATTAGAACATCTCTTAAGGTGGGGTGTTTTTATTTGTTATTGAAACCCAACCCTATTTTGTCTTTAGTATCTCTGAATTCCATATGGATAGGCTCAATGAGTCCTTATCCTTTATCTCCTATAGGTCCCCTCCTTTTGTATTCCATTTGTTTAAGAAGGTCGTAACCTTTTCCATACTTTTTGGGAGATATCACAACATTTTTTACTTCAATTTCTCTCTTTTCCTCTTTATAGAGCCAAGCCAAAACTACTTTTTCTTCTTTTTCTTCCTCTTGAGAAGTAGAGGCTCTAACCATGCCAATTGGTTCATGAATGTCTTTTCCTTTTGATGCAGCAGGTGTAAAATATGAATATGGTTTCCCATATGATCTTGGAGACACAAGAATGTTAGCCAATGGTGGTGTTGTCTCTGATTTGTATTCCCCCATGCTATTTTCTTCAATTTTTAATATCTTTCCAAAGCTTCTCATCACCATGTCTTTAGAGGTTTCAGTTGGGAGCTCTTTCTGAACTTCCTTATTGTGAGGAACCATACTGTATGCCTTGACATTGTTGCAAGTGTAACTTGAAGCTGTAGGAATTGTTATTTCCACCTAATTGTGTGGGAATTTGATACATTGGTGGTAAGTAGATGGCACTACTTTCATTTCATGTATTCAAGGTCTTCCTAGTAATATGTTATAGGCCAATGGTAGATCAAGAAATTGACAAATCACATTGCATTCAATTGGTCCTATTCTTATTGGTAAAACAACAAGTCCTTTGGATGATCTTTCATCTTCATCATAAGCCTTAATGGTTATCTTACTCCTTGAAGCAAATATTTGTTTGGAAAGACCCAATGCTTTGACCAGATTGAGGGTACATATATTCAACCCTGCACCTCCATTTATCAATACATGTTTTACACGGTTTTTATGGATTGGAATTTCAATGTGAAGGGGTTTATTATGGGGATGACTCAAAGATTTGTCATCTTCTTTTGAAAAAGAGAGATAATGTGGAGTTTATATGTGATTGAACATTTCCTAGAACTTGTCCACATCTATGTCTTTTGGAACATTTGCAGAATGTAGGGCTTGTTCAAGAACTTCCATATGCACTGAAGAGATCTTTAATAACACAAATATAGAAATTTGAGCCGAGGTTCTTTGTAATTGGTCTACCAAGTTATAGTTAGCATATGGTACGGGAACCGTTTGTCTTGAATTTGCTAGTTTAGGAATCATGACAATAGGTGGTTTAGATGGTGTTGCCTATTTGGATAAGGAATTAACCTCTTTAATTTTGAGTTATGTTTGGATTTGAGTTACCTTATTTGAATGTGTCAATTTGTCCTTGACACCTTAGATAGTGATCACATTGATTTATTCGTTGTTTATGTCCAACATATTGATCACATTATCATTATGGGAATAGGTATAATTAACTTCATTTACTTTTCCTTTAGAGGCTTCTTCTTTTTCATAGTTGGGAAATGGTTTATTATATGTTGTGTGATCTTCATTAGATGTGTAGACACCCTAAAATGGACAGACTTGCGACTTGACATTAAAAACACTAATTTTCATCTATTAATTAATGGTTTTTTTAATCGTTAGTTAATGCTCTATTTTCCTCTAAATTCATTCCCCAAATCATCTAATCAAATTCTCAAAATTAATTAAATAATTAATTTTATTTAATTAATTAATTAATTAAATTTAATTTGCTATAGTTTAAATTAAAAGATTTAAACTTACTAATCAAATTCTTCCAATTAAATTAATTTAATTTCATCAATAAAACAATTCTAAATAAAAAAGAATTCAATTATCTCACATGTTAAAAAATTTAATTAAATAAATGAATTAGATATTCATTTATCTTCAAAGAGATAACTCCAATCAGATCACATGGGTTACTCCACCCATCTCTCCAGTTCACATGGGTAACTCCACCCACCTCTTCTATTCTAAAAGGTAACTCACAATTAGCTCTTCAGTCAACCAAACTCTATCTCCTCTTTACCAATTGAAGAGGTGGAGTTTACTGATGGCTTCTCCAATTCTCATTGATCTCAACCATTCATCTCCCTATCTCTCGGATTTATCTTAACCATTCATTTTATCCTCACTTCCTATATAATAAACCCTTCATAGCCATTTGAAGGATTCAGGATTTCAAGCTCACACGCGCCATTACTCTATCAAATTTGGTTCTAGCATTCAAGCCATATTGCGATCATACATTTAGGATGTCAAGCTCTCATGCACCATTACTCCATTAGTTTGGTTCTAGCATTCAATCTATCTTTCAATCACACACACATTTCAATTAGCAAATTCTCGACACTTCTTAAGTCATAGACGCTGCCCACACCAATACTGAGCATCAAAAATAGTGTTTCAAAAGGAGTAGAGAGAGACAATAGAAGCTTCAAACACATTGGGGTTTGCATTCATTTTTTTTCCTTTCTTTGCTTGTATATTTTATTGGTTACATCTTAAGTTATTCATTATTGGTAGCTTTGTGTATTTGGTTTATATCATTGCAAAATGGTGCTACTAACCCCCGCCTTTGGAAATCTTGGAAACCATGAATCATGAAAGAAGGCATACATTTTGGTGAACCCAACGTGAAGCAAATAGCTCAAATATCTCTTGCTGACAATAGACATAATCAATTAGCCATGGTCGTATGGTGGCAGACCTAAAAATTTATCTTTTTCTTGATCTCTATGTTATTTCACAATCACTTCTATTTTGTTGCAATTGACGAAATCATGCCGCAATTGACTGGTTTAATACCGCAATTGATTGCAAGCTTTTGCATCGCTATTCTATCATCTTCTGTCTATTCTATCTTCTGATATTTTGCCTTAATTGATTGTAGTTGACCGCAGTTACCTATTCTTTTCTGCAATTTCCTATACTTTACCATAGTTGACCGATCCCTACTACAATCAAAAGGATTCTACCACACAAGAAAGTTATTTACCGCAAGTGACCAGAGATTGCCACAATTGAACAACCAGTACCATAATTGACGTAAAAGCCACATTTTTGTTTATTTTTCTTGGTTTTTGTGCAAGGCTGACTAACAGTAAATGACAAAAAGGTAATAAGATGCATACCAGATGCTAGAGCATTAAGAGTTGCAAGAAGGAGAACCATCAACTATCGATCACAGCAAAAGGCTATTCTCACAATCGTAGCTGAAGATCAAAGCAAAGCATACACTAGGTACATTGATTCAATCAAGAGATTTGCAAGTAAGTATAAAGTCACCATTAATTTCAGCAATCTCAATAATCTTAGAGTTTCTAGATATTCTGTTGTTTTGGATTGAAAATCTTTCATTTCTTGAGATACTAAACACTTTCTTTGACAGGTTCAAATCGAGGAGACAAGATAACAATAAAACCTAAAATTCATTCACTTGTCGATTTGGGTTTAAAAAGAATAGCGTTTGTCACACATCTTACATCTCACATTTCAAAATTTGGTGCTTAAAATTGACGTGGGGACTAAAATTGAACAAAGGCAAAAAATCTCTCAAATTGGTGCATTAAAATTGAACAAGCAATCAACACCTACTTTTTGGGCTTAAAACTAAACACTTGTTCTTGTATGGTGGTGTAGCTTAGTTCACATTTCAAAATTTTAGAGCTTAATCAAATTACCTTTGTCTTGAGTTTTGGGTGCACTTGCACAATCTGTTAGATTAGACACATTTATACTGTTAGTAAGGCTTGTTCGGGGAATGCGCTTCTTCCTCGGAGAACGACCTTAAACCGGTAATCCTTCTGATCAGTATATAAACAAGGCACAAAGAAAAGTTCTATCTTATCTATCCAAGCTTGGGCAAGGTGTGTTGATGATAGTCTAGATCAGGCGAATATCCCTAAGGAGCCAGCGTGGTCAACTAGGCTCTTAAGTGAGTCACACACGTATAAACCAATTGGATAGACACCACGGACCCTTACTACAACCTTGTTAATTAGAGGCCAACCCAATCTACCTCCAAATAGATACCTTATTATAGTGCAAGGGGTTGCAGAATTTCCCCCCAAGATTCCCAACACATGTGTCCCAAGGTATTTGTGTAGTGAAAGAGATCTTCACTCCACGACAATAATACCTGGCAATGGAAAAAACATGGGCACCTATGTCATGGACCTTTGTGTCCTAGTAGTATGACAATTGTTGTGTGAGCTAATGGGAATTCAAGCATTGGGCCTATAAAATTGTATTATGAAACCATTGACCTAGATTAATCTGAATGTTCATTGTTGAAACCTCATGATAACCTTGCAACTTGAAAAATTTATAGAACATACACATTGTCAATCTTCATTCTTCAAAACATAGTGTCTATTGTGCTTGTTCTTTGATTAGTTTCTAAAAACACAAAACAAACATCCATCTATCAAAATGAGTCAAACATGTTAAATTCTAGGGTTTTCAACATCAACTATCTCGCAAATCAGAAGCTTTGTTCCATAGAATCAAAAATTGTTAGACAATTATACCTATCTTCTAGTCTTTTTTGAGACTATTTCCCCTTTACCACAATTTCCTACATTTTTCCACAATTAACAGAAGTCTGCTGCAGTTAACTTGTTTATTGCCACAATTGACCTGTTTATTACCGCAATCGGTGATAAAATACCGTACTCAACTATTCACTTTGCCACAATTGGTGGAGTTCTACCGCAATTGACCAGAGATATTTTACACCTATTTTGACCTAAAACCTTAAAAGTACTCTCCATTTTGTGTCAGAGATCAGTGTCTATCCTAGGAAAATGCAAAGAACATTGTGTGAATCTCTAAACATTAAAGATCATCCCTTCTTTGAAAAGCGCAATTATTGTCTAAAATATTGTTAGTTCAAAAGTTCAGACTCAAAATATCTTGATCTCATCATCTCAAACATCATCATTCTCTATCAGTGACTTTGTCCTAGGCAAAGGTCAACAAATCTTATCTTTTACATCATCAAAACTTTGAGATCAAAATAAATCAACATCTGTTCTTAGAATTATCGTTGTCCAAAACATAACTCAAACTTCCTTAGAAAGGTTATCCTTTTTTGTTTTCTTTATATCACTTGTTTTAGTTACAAAATCTGGACCACACTATGTCTCAAACACCTCACGGAGGGCCTTACACAAGGTCAAAGGCTAGAACACAACCTGATGAGTCATATATCAACAGATTCCCCACTTGGGAAATAAAGCAAGAGGATAATCCTTTCATAAATACTAGTTCTGTTCTATTCATTGAATAACCCCGTGGGTCAGTTTTTTTCCAAAATGTCATAGAAGAGGAGCTTGAAGATATAGAGCAAGATGCTTATTCTGCACAAGTAGTTAACGTTTTTCTAGAGAGGAAACCCAAATGTTTCTTAGCCATGCTGATAAAGAAGGGATTCAAACTCCCCGCTGAATTTAGTGTGTCAACCATATGGCCCGAAAACCCTCTTGCAGGTCAAAATGCTACTCAGCCCTCTTAGATAATACCTGTTTCCCACCTTCAACAATACCAACATTGGCACAGACAATACCAAATCAAACCAATTGTGCAAACCAAGCAAGCGCATCTTCCACTCAAAGCATGATAGGCTCACAACTAAGTGTACCCATGGTCACTAGTATGCCTCCACCCTCAGTCTCATGGCCTGGACAATCAAGCTCTCATGCTATGCCTTCCATCCCACCAACAAATAGCAACTGTTCTAAAACTATGTCGCTATTGCAGTCAATTCCTACTAGCCTTGGGATCAACACATCATTCCCGCAGGGATCCATCTCTGTGGGTCTGACTTATAGTCAATGCCCACCCAAGACTACACCTTTTCCCATTCAAAGACCAATCCAACCTCAACAACAACAACCCCAGCTTCAGTTGTCACAAATCCAACCCCAGCAACAACAACCCCAGCTTCAGTTGCCATAATTCCAACCTCAGCAATAGCAACCCCAGCTTCAGTTTCCATAATTCTAACCTTAGCAATAGCAACCCCATCTTCAGTTGCCACAAATTCAACCCCAGCTTCAGTTGCCTCAATTCCAACCTCAGCAGAAGCAACCCTAGCAGTATCAACCACAGTTTCAACAACAACATTCCCAATCCCAACAACAAACACATCAAAACTCACTATGGGCCACTCACATGCCCCCATTTCAAAATAATGTCACGGGAAATCAATATCAAGTCCCAAGGATGAGGTCCTATGTTCCTAGTCAAGGTACATAGAGGCGTAGCCTCATACCTACTACAACACAGAGGAACAACATCATACATCAGCCTTAGTATCAAACAAACATGTTGATCCAATAAATGCAGACCCTTCAAACCCAAATGATGGATATGAAAAATCACGGACAAACTAAATCCTACACCGCAAAGGATTTATACCCATACCCCTTTGATCACTCTCTTCACATGTCTCTATTCCCAACTCACTTCTCAGTACTAAAATTTGACAAATGTAGGGGCAATACCAACCCTATTGAACATATCTGAGAGTTTTTTGCTAGTTGCATCAAAGTCACACATGATGAGACATATTTAATGGGACTATTCCTACAAAGCTTAGCCAGACCAACAATGGAATGGTTCTCACATTTACCTCATGGCATCCTGTCTTGGGGTGAATTGGCTGAAAAGTTCATCGTTCACTTCCATCATAACATCGAGCACAAGGTCAGTATAAAGGACCTTTGCGATATCAAACAAAAGGATGGGGAGTCTTTTGTGAAATTCTTACAGAGATGGAGGAAAACTGCAAACTGAATAACATATGATGTGCCTGAGCAAGACCTGATAGTCATGTTCATTGATAATCTGATTCCAGACATGTCATTCACAATAGAATTGTAGTTAGCTCCAAAATTCACACAAATCATTGAATGACGAGTTCATTATAAGAAAAACTTGGTCAAATAAGGAATCCTTGTAGATCTGACCCAAATGAATACAAACAAAAATGCAATGGACAAAGCTAAGTGATGGAACAAAAACAAAAATGTCACCAACGATGGTGTCATTAATGTGAAGACAGTCAACTATCCACAACCCAAAGTGTCACTGCAAGGCACACCTGTGGCCAACCAACAACCTATGGTGCCCTCTCCACAAGCATACACTCAAAACCAACCTCCCTTGCCCAAGTGGCCACTGTGTCAAAAAGTCAGCAACAGACTCAACGCAAACCACGATTTCAATTCCAGCAATGAGATTTCACACCATTAGGAGAGCCGATAGAATCAGGTTTATGAAAGTTTATACAATCCAACACTATCACTCTTTATAAATTAGGGAATTTGAACATGGTGGAAACAAACCAATGTGGTACAATGACAATGAATTTTGTGAGTTTCATCGGGTGAAGGGACACAAAACACCTAACTGTTACCAATTGAAACACGCTATCCAAGATCTAATTGACACAGGGGTCATCGGTGCAACAAATACCCAAACCAAAGGAACAACTAACCATATAATATTCAATGATAGATTTCATGATCACAACAAAGAGAAAGCCTCTGGGTCTGGTGGACCATCAAAACAGGTCAACTATACATATGCCAATAGTGATAACATTATCAATTGCCTCAATCCTTCAGATAGCCATGTGGTTACAATCACTATCAAAGACCAAGGTAACAAATGTGTTGTAACCACACATCATACCAGAGTTTTCTTGCAAGGATTACCTTCCTCTTCTACTACACCAACCGACCCTTAAGAAACCTTAGATCCACAAACAAGCCTGGTGGATCAACTAAAGCGCACACCTGCCCAGATCTCCATGTTTGACCTATTGCGCATATCTCCGCAGCATAAACTGGCACTTGACCAAGCCCTTAAGAATATAGTTGTCCCAAGGGACATAACAACCGAGAGCTTCCAAACAATGGTTAACCATATAGCTGCTAAAAAACATGCAACATTCACAGATCGTGATGTGCCACCACATAAACCCATGCATAATGATCATTTGCACTTGCTTGTCCACATTCACAAAAGTGCTATCTGTAGAGTCCTTTTTGATGGTAGGGCTGGATTAAACATCTTTACTCTAAATTTAATCAAGCAATTAGGCTATTTATAATCAAGCATTGATGTCACAAGGAGGATAAATATCAGAGCTTACAATGAAGAGGAAAGATCCTCTAAAGGTATTATCATTATACCTGTCTATATTGGTCCAGTGGTCAAGAACACTCCCTTCTAGATCCCAAATCTTGAGTTGGGATACAACATGTTACTTGGGAGACCATGGATACACGAAATGCAAGTCATACCTTCAACATACCATCAATGCATCAAGTTCCCACACCAGGGAGAATAAATAATCATAGAGGGAGATCCCAATCCTTTCCAATATTGTAAATCGGTCCAAATCAACACTGATAACTAGGTACCCTCAAACCAAGATGCAAGCATTTCATTCTCTTCAGATTCAAATGCTAAGGATGTCACACAGAAAGTGGGAAAAATATCCATTACCGACAAGGGTTGTGGTGAATACAGCTATGAGGAAGCTTTCACTATCACGAACATGCCTCAAAGCCCAAGAACATATGGCATGCGACAATCAGTTATTATAATAAAAACTCCAGAGCTTGTTCTATTCATATGTCCACCCACAACTTTTGTCAGATGGGGAGACATTGTAGAAGAAAACCCATTTGAACAAGATATCAATACATGGTTGTACCAAGATCCACAAGAGACACTTCAACAACCCCTACCCATATCCAACTATAGAAATGGTTATGCAATGCTACAAAGATTTGGGTATGATGGTACAACTGGTCTAGGGGCAAGAAAACAAGGCTTAATGGAACTATCTCTCCCACCAACCCAGAGAAATGAGGGTTAGGTTATGGAAAAAAAATAATCAGCCCCATAATCCAAGAAATCCAAGTTGATTGGGAACAAATAGCAGAGTTGTACTGGGGGCAAAACCTAGAACATGTCTTGATAAGCAACATACTAAAACAGTTGTTTCCCACCGAAGTGGGAACCTCTCAAACCTGAAAAAACCTTAACATAGCCATCAATGATAACGAAGGAAGTGAGACATCTAACAAGCGTTGTATCGAAACTGACTCCCACGAGTATGAGTGGAGATCCCTTCACGAATCTGAACCATCGATCCCAGACTATTTCCCTCAACCAACCACCACCATACACCTTAATGACTTGTTTGACCAATTATCCATTGACAACCAACCCTGCATCGATAAACATGGCATTGGTTATTCCTTAGGTGTTGCATCCACATCACAGTCTAGGTTTGTCGGAACCATATCCATAGTTCATTTCAACCAAATAGAGTCAAACCAACACGAGGGCCTATGTCTTGTACACCAAGAGCTAATAGAGTGGGATCAACAAGGATCGCTTGATATGGATGTCTTTGAGAATGATGAGGCTATTGCAGAATTCATGGGAGTTAGAGAGGGAATGCCATCAAGAGACCATAAAGCAGGGTTCTCCATTGACCTCTACATATCAGCCTACTTTGGGGAGGAAGCCCCTCTTTCCAGTCATCAAAACAAATTGAAAAATAAAAAAGAATCGTCAGTAAGTGAAAACTGAAAGGCGCTTACTGACACAAAAAAAAAAAAGATAAAACAAGATGTATCTTCTAGTGAAAACCTCACTGAGGCGCTAGAAGATGGAAAGAAGGAACTCCTCCCCTTGATAGAGGAAAAGTCAACATTACTAGCAGAAGAAATAGAGGAAGTCAACTTGGGAGATGACAAGTGTATGCCTCTCTCTTCGATTCCCATAGCTTTCCAAAAGCGAGGGTTAGTAGAAAAGGTTTCACAAATGAATGCAAATCAAGTATATAATGACTACTAAATGAATAACAGAAATGTGAGCAATAAAATGTACAAGCAAGAGAAAGGAAGACAAATAAATGCAAACCCCATGATGCTTGAAGCTTCTATTGTTTCTCTCTACTCCTTCTGAAACATTGTTCTTGATGCTCAGTATTGGCGGGGCAGCGTCTATGACTTGAGAAGCTTCGAGAATTTTGACAATTGAAATGTGTGTGTGTGGTCGCAAGATGGCTTGAATGCTAGAACCAAACTGACAAAGTAATGGCGCACGAGAGCTTGAAATCTTAGACCCTTCAAATGGTTATGAAGGGTTTATTATATAGGAATTGGTGATGATATGAACGGTTGAGATCAATCCCAAAGATGGGGAGATAAACGGTTGAGATCAAAAGGAATAGGAGAGGTCCTCAGTAAACTCCACCTGTTTATTTGGTCAAGAGGAGATAGAGTTTGGTTAACTGAAGAGCTAATTACGAGTTGCCTTTTTGAACTGAAGAGGTGGGTGAAGTTACCCATGTGGACTGGAGAGATTGGTGGAGTAACCCATGTGATCTAATTGGAGTTATGTCTTTGAAGATAAATGAGTATTTAATTCATTTATTTAATAATTGTTTTCAACATGTGAGATAATTGAATTCTTTTTTATTAAGAATTGCTTTATTTGATAAAATTAAATTAATTTAATTGAAATTAA
>MU223645.1:6393057-6407571 GCA_018584345.1 Thuja plicata
ATTTGATTAAATGATTTGGGGAATGAATTTAGAAGAAAATAGATGATTAATTAATGATTAAAAAACCATTAATTAATAGATGAAAATTAGTGTTTTTAATGTAAAGTCGCAAGCCTGTCTATTTTAGTGTGTCTACATTTGCCCCTCTTTGATGCGATGTGACTTGTCACAGTATGTCAAAGATTGTTTGATTTTGCCCCAGCTTGCCCCGGCCTTTAGTAGGTGTATTTATGCCCCCTCAACAAATTTGAGGGAAAAGTTGCGAGACGAGCGTTAATTTGTTAAAACTGCAATTTGTTGAACTGGGTAGCTGACGGATTTGAAAAATACCTAAAAATGCCCCTGTAATTGACCTTCAAAGTTTTCGGGGACCGGGAAGAAATTTCGGAGCTCTTGGGTGAAATTAGGGTTTTCTGGAACCCCTATAAGTAGCTATGAGAGCTCTTCATTTGTCACTTTGTGATTTTGAGCTCTGGATCATTGGTGAATTTTGCTTTTTGATTTCTGTTTTATTTCGTCTTGTTTTCGAGCGATGGTGGGGCTTCCTAGTGTTGTGCACATTTCTGATTGAGTCTGTTTGTACCATCGACCACCTGGCTCTGGACGTCTGGTGAGTTTTCTTGTTTTGTGTGTCATTAATTGGGTTATTTTTGGTTTTTAAAATTTGTACCTTTTTTAAAAATTTATCTGTTTGCCGCAATTGATTGCGATTTTGCTGTAATTGCGGTTTAAATGCCACAATTGCCGGTTTTATGCCGCATTTGATAAAAGTGCCGCATTTGCATGATTAAAATGTCATAATTGCAGTTTGTCTACCGCACTTGTAGTTTAGTTGTTGCAATCGCATAAAAGTACCGCAATTGACTGTGTTTATTACTGCAATCAATTTTTTAACACTGTCTGCCTGATGTCTTTGTCAGTTATCTGCTTCTTTTAGCTTTTGTTACTTTCCTCAATGAATGAAACTGATAATTATCTGTATTTCACTTTATGTGCAGTTCACTGGGCGTATCTTGCACTGTCAGGAGTCTAGACCGATGGGACTTGTATATAGATTCCAGCTGACTGAGGATGAGAGGTCAATATTGCATGCTCTGGGATTATACTGGATATGTTACATGCCTGAGATCACGTCCAATAGGGGTCTGATCTTCTCTCTTTTAGAGCGGTGGCACTCTGAGATGTGCACTTTTTGGTTGCCCACTAGGGAGTGCACCATGACCTTGGAGGATGTGTATTGCATCCTCCAACTCCCTATCCAGGGCAAGTTGGTGGAGTATTCCACACGCCCTGGTATTATTGCTTTGACTGAGCTTTCTGGACTACCTCGGGATCAACTCGGGCTTGCAGGAGGTTATGATATTCCTTGGTCGAGATTCAGATTAGGCCTAGATAGACTATCCACACTGTTGGGTAGTTTGATTTGTGGGATCCTTTGCCATGATCGGCGTCAGCGTGGCTTTTCTGTTGGGTTTGGTAGCGTCCTTCAAAGTATGGTCAAGGACCATACTATCTTTTCTTGGGGCCCATGCATATTGGCACACTTGCATTTCCATATGTTGTATGTGGCTTACCTTGATGGTAAGTCACTTGGTTGTGGTGCTACTTTATTATAGATTTGGGCATGGGAGCATATAGTTGTCTGTCGTCTTGTTGGTGCCTGTGCTCTCCCAGCCAATAGGCCATATGTATATATGTATGATGGTGCAATTATTGAGACCCATATGGGTCATCTTTCATATTGGTGATAGCAGCTAGATATGATTCTATACTTTATCTGGAGACCTTACAAAGATTGTCTTATTTGGGATGGAGAGGACATCCATCTCCCCTTTTGTCGACATCGAAGGTACCTGATTGGCCGTGTGAGTGGTCATGTTCATATGATTGATTTACATAACATCGACAGGGTGTTATGACAGTTTGGAGAGTAGCAGAATGTGTCAGACTTGTATGCCTATTTTTCTTGGAGGTCCAAGGATGCTCGTGTTTGGGGTGTCGTAGTGTCACTGGATGTTGCTTGCACAGAGTTCTTAGGGTTGCTTCTTGTTGCATGGACCTGGCATTCTACCACCGTGGATCCAGGTTTATCTTGCTTCTGTTATGCTTATGTACTTCCTTTCTTCTCTCTTATTATGCTCATATCCTATAATGGTTTTATATGTCTTGATCTGCTCTGATACTGACAGTTGATTTTCCTTCTGCAGACACTACACCACAATTTGATGCATACTGGTTGCAACATCGTCCTATTGCCTTGATAGATGTTTTGCATCTTGTTCCTAGGACTATCATGAGGAGGGCTCGACGGGTATGGCATGGTAGGGGAGGTCATGATGGAGGGAGGGGTGGTGGATGGGGAGGGAGGGATGGGGGTCGAGATAGTGGACAGGGGAGAGGCGGGAGGGATGGTGGGAGGGACGGAGGATGGGGGAGAGGTGATGATGGAGGGGATGATCCTAGTCCCGAGGGTGTTGGAGGTGGAGTTAGGACGGGAGGTGGACGGAGTGGTGGTCAGTCTAGAGTTGGATTGGACGCCATCTTGGAGGATGAGGAGGCACCCCAGTTAGTTTGGAGGGTGCACAGACGTACCGCTACAGTTTTGGATCTCAGGGAGGAGGATAGGGTTGAGATTTAGGATGTGGGTATTGAGCTTGCAGATATAGACATGGAGTCTCTTGACGAGTGGAGTGCTAAGATAGGGTCTTCGGGGGAGAGTGGCAATAGTAGGAGCAGCACTGGGGAGAGCTCCAAGAGTGGTGATGATTCAGTGGTGCTGAGACAAAGAGGAGGTGAGGGGCTAGGGGACAGGATGGAGGAGGGTGACATGGATGTGGTGATGGGAGGTATGGATGATGATCCCTTAGAGGTGGAGAACCTTACCCAGTAGGTTTAGGATTTGTAGGTCTGACTTGCCATATCTAATGCACGAGCCATTGCTTTAGAGTCTCAGGTTACGGTAGCTGAGTCCTGAGAGTGACAGTCTCAAGCCGAGGTCCGCTCATTCATTGACAGTGTATAGGATGTTTCATAGAGAGATATTTTGGATAGATATTATAGATCTGGGCTAGAGGCTCAGAGGGAGATAGAGTATTGGAGATGACACTATGAGGGCACAGTTCTGGCTGTGCAGAGAGTGCCTAGTTACACAACATCATAGAGATCTAGCAGGGCTCAGCGATCGCAGAGTAGTGGTGTCTGAGCTCCTGAGTCCTCTCACAGGACTGATTCAGATATGCCTCCCCCTCATGCTCCTCCTGGCGAGGGTGGGGGTAGCTCTTGTTGATATGCTCCTTGTACCATTTTTTGTAGTGAATCATTGTATACACTGAGTAGTACCATTTTTTGTATCTTGATACACTGATATATATATATTGAGACACATATTGATTACCTTCTTTGTTCAGACTTGTGACCTTTCATTTGTACTCAGATATTTTGATTTTCATGAGATGCAGCTATGTTTTGATATGATGTGCAATGGTTTACTTGTTTATACGTATGATTCTATATGTTGATGTTTTTAGATGATGAGATGTATATGCCATGTTTCTATTATGCAAACCTATATATGGATGAATTACTTGTCCTATGATACTGACATGACATGCAGGATGATGTAAATGAGATGCATGTTTATATGAGATTCTTATGGATGCATGTGTTTTTTTTTTATCATGTATGCAACTACCATGTTTTTGTACTTTTTTGATGCACTTAATGAATGAATGCAATCTACTATGCACAAAATATCTGAGTAAAGCATGTGTTAGTTAGAAAGAATCTAGTTTGGATAGATGTGTTCTGAGATTGATCTAATAGAATTTTGATGATAGAAAAAGTTTTCTTTTTTTTTTTGCATTTTTTTGATAGATATAGAAAGGATGAATGTCTCAAGTCACTGCCCCAATTTCCAATAATTGTCATCATTGCATCTTTTTTGTATTTTCTGATATTTTGGAAGAGCGTTGAATGATCCAGATCACATACCACCTGGATATTGCCATGACCTCTTGATAGAAGAAGGAGTAGAGAGATTGAATAGAAAGAGACCCATAGTGCACCCAAATATTGACCATCTGGATTCGACTATGTTCCTTGTTTGAAAAGAAAGAGAGCCAAGAGCACCTAGGTATTGACCATCTGGGTACTGCTTGTTCTCTGAGTTAATCTAAAACAAAGAAACCAAGATAGAACTCCTATGTACCCAGAGTCCATCTAGATAACACTGTGAGCTCTTGATTTTTGAAAGGGAAAGCCAAAAAAACAAGATAGAACTCCTACGCCCCTAGAGTCCATTTGGATAGCATCGTGAGATCTTGTTTGCAACATAAAGGGAAAGACCATAGAACCAAGATAGAAATCCAAAGCAACTCAGAGTCCATCTAAATATTGCTGCAAGCTCTTGATTCTATAAAGCAAACAAGCAAAATAAAAGAGAAGGAATGTCCAATTCTTTCCCAGGTTTAAGCTCAAATCATGGAATTGTGTGAATGCCAAATAAGTGATAGTGCCTACCGCATTTATCCTAAATCATCATGGCCGTGAAATCGAAGTGAACATTCAAAAGATAACAATCAAAGAAAATAAGTCATGATCTATCATAGCTACTCTCCTCACATGGTCGGTCTTGGAGTAGCGTAAGAACATAACCCTCAAATATAGACTGACATCTGACTGACTTGACTGACCTAGTCAACATTTTTGTATGGTTCCTCGATGCAGTTGGATTCTCTTGATTGGCTCAAACTTTTTGGATAGGCTTGATTGGCTTGATAGGGTTGATTGTGTTGGCAGCTGATTAAGCTGTGCCAGATGGGCCAAATGCTTATTCACAAAGCTCATGATTGTTGCAATATTAATTGATAAATTTGATTGCTCTGATCATATTGTTAGCTGATCAAGCTGTGTCAGATGTGCCCAATGCTTGTTTGCAAAGCTCATGATTGTGACAATTTTGATTGATAGATTTTGATTTGATTAATTTGGTAGCTGATCAAGCTGTGTTAGATGGCCCTAATGCTGATTTGCAAAGCCGATGATTGTGACAATTGATTGACTGGGCGTGCTTGCCCCTTTCTTTCTTGATAACCAAGTTGGTTTTATTGCTTTGGGATTTTGCAATTTTTGAGTGTTTTTTATGAAGACTGATTTTCTCTTGATTTTTGATCTTTTTAGGATTTTTGATGAGTTTTCTAATTTTTAGGATTTTTCTAGACATTTGGAATCACCCCTAGTCTGGTGGACCAGTATTAACCATAGGTAAGTGCTTGGTGCTCAGAGGGGTTTTTGCTACTGGATATAGCTTGGGATAGTCAGTTTTGCATTTTGAAGTGTGCTCAAGCTTTTGAATCTCATTGATGGTGAAGCTAGATTTGAACACTTGGTGCCTGTTTGCCAGGTTTTCACCAAGGTACCTACTTAATAGTGCCTGATTGCTAGGTTTTCACTGAGAGAGCGATTTTATTTTCTCTTTACTGTTTGCCTTTTTTGCTTTTTTTGATTGTCACCAAGGCGCCTGATTGCCAGGTTTTCACCAAGGTAACTTTCATATTTTTTTAATTTTTTTTTTTTGGTATTTTCTAAATATGTAGATAAATGCCTTAACCATAGAGACTTTTTAAGGGTAGAACCTCTTCAGGTGCATGCTATTGATGTATTCGGGGAGCTGATCTCCTTCTAGTGTTTCTAGTATGAATGCCCCACTCTAAGTAGAGTTGACAATAATAAACGGTCCTAGCCAGCTAGGCTCAAACTTACCAGGTTTGACTCGCTTTGCTTGATTCTTCTGATTTTCCATGAGGACAAGGTCTCCTACCTAAAATGTTTGTGGCTTCACCTTCTTGTGATAGTTCCTTCTAAGGAAATTTTGATAGCCTTGTAAGTGGTCGAAGGCATGCTGCCTTCTTTCATCTAGTACCTCTAGTTCACTGAGTCGTGCCACTCTATAGTCTTCGTTTGAAACTAGGTTCTTTAATGATATCCTAAGGGATGGGATTTCCACCTCAAGGGGTAATACCGCCTCTATTCCATAAACTAGGGAGAAAGGAGTTGCTCCTATTGGTATTCTCACACTAGTTTTGTATGCCCATAATGTGGGACTAAGTTGTAGATGCTAGTCTCGCCTTGATGCGTTTACTATTTTCTTCAGAATCTTCAAGATTGTTTTATTTGTAGCTTCAGCTTGGCCATTCCCTTGAGGGTAGTAAAATGAGGAGAACCCTTGTTTGATGTGGAACTATTCACATAGGTCTTCAACATCCTTGTTCTAGAAAGGTGTACCATGATCTGTTAGGATTGTTTGGGGGATCCCGTATCAACAAATGATGTGATTAAGTATGAACATTGCTATCTGTTTTCCAGTGATGTAAGTGAGGGGAATTGCTTCCACCCAATTGGTGAAGTACTCTATTGCTGCTATGATGCACTTGTGTCTGTTTGCTGAAGAAGGTGTTATTTTGCCCACTAGGTCAAGTCCCCACATTAAAAATGGTAACGGTGATGTAATGGGATTTAGTTACTGTGTTGGTGCATGGATGAGGTCGCCATGAATTCGACACTGTCTGCACCTTTGAACATGCTTGTGTGTATCTGTCTCTATTGTGGGCCAATAGTATCCCATGCGGATTATTTTCTTAGCTAAGTTGTTGCCACCTCTGTGGGTTCCACATATTCCTTCATGTACCTCGTACAAAGCTTTCTGGGATTCCATGGAAGTGAGACAATGTATTAATGTTCCATCGAGACTTCATCTATATAGAGTAGTGGAGAGGATGGTATACCTAGAGGCTTGGCGGATGAGGGCTTTTCTCTGGTTACTAGACAAGTTTGGGGGTAAGGCATTGTTTTGGAGATAGTTATAGACATCTTGGTACCATGGGGATTCAGGACCAACAAGGACACATGTTGATTCTGTGATAGATGCTTGATGTGATGGCACCAAGAGTTTCTCCACTAGAAATTGGAACTTGGTATCGTTACCTGGCATATCAATCAGTGATGCTATGGTAGCCATCGCATCTACTGCTTTGTTTTGTGCTCTTGGGACTTGCTCAAAGAGAATGTAATGAAACTTTGTGCGTAGTCTTTCCATATGTGCTCTGTAAGGTATGAGCTTCTCATCTTTGGTCATGTAATCATTGTTAACTTGACTAATGACCAACTACAAATCACCAAAGACTTTTAGATTCTTGATTCTCCATTGAATGGCTATCTTTAGACCGATGACCAATGCTTCATATTGTGCTATATTGTTGGTGCATTGGAAGTTAAGTCTGAAAGACTTTGGAATTGTATCATGATTAGGAGTGATAAGAACTATCCCTGCCCCTGCACCATGGTTTGTACATGATCCATCAAATTATAGTTGTCATACCTCGATCGTCAGTTGTAGTGTCATGATAGATTCGTCAGGAAAGTTTGAAATAATAGGCTGGTGGTCTTGAATTGGTGCCTCTGCTAGTTGATCAGCGATCACTTGTCCTTTGATAGCTAAACTATCTACATACTTAATGTCAAACTCACTTAAGATCATTACCCACTTGGCCAGTCATCCAGTGAGTGTTGCTTTGCTCAGGAGGTACTTGAGAGGATCAATATGTGCCACCAATTTCATTTGGTGAATCAACATGTAGTGTCTAAGCTTCTGGGAAGCAAAAATAACTGCTAGGCATGACTTTTTAATTGGCGTGTAGTTTAGCTCATATCCGACCAAAGTCCTACTTAGATAGTAGATGACCCTCTCCTTTCTTGTGTTATCATGTTGTGCCAAGAGGACACCTAATGATGATTCAGTCACTGAGCTATATAGAAGAAATGGTCTACCTTGTACTGGTGGTACCAATATTGGAGATTTAAGAAGGTAGTCTTTGAATATCTAAAATGCATGTTCACATTGTTCTGTCCATATGAACTTGATATCTTTATGCAATAAATGTTGGAATGGGTGGCACTTGTCTGCCAGTTGAGTTATGAAGTGTCTGATCAATTGGAGCCTTCCTTGTAACCCTCTTAGTTTTCTTAGGTTCGATGGTGGAGGCATGTCCAATATTTCTTTGACCTTTGCTGGATCTACTTCAATTCCTCTATGTGATACTATGAACCCTAGTAATTTTCTCGTTGTGACACCAAATGCACACTTTTTTGGATTTATTTGGACTTTGAATTCCTGAATTCTATCAAAGATGGGTCCCAAAACCTATAGATGATCCTTTTGGAGTATTGATTTGGCTAATATGTCATCCACATAATCTTCCATTTTCTTTTGCATTTTTTGTCAGTGTTGATTTGGACCGCATTGCAATATTGGAAGGGATTGGGATCTCCCTCTATGATGATCTCCTCTCCCTGGTGAGGGAATTCGATGCATTGATGGTATGTTGATGGTATAACTTGCATTTCATGTATCCAAGGTTTCCCTAGTAACATGTTGTATCCCAGTTCAAGATCTAAGATTTGGAAGGGAGTGTTTTTTACCACAGGCCCAATGCGAATAGGTAGAATGATAATACCCTTAGAGGACCTTTCCTCTTCATCGTAGGCTTTGATATTTATCCTCCTTGTGACATCAATGCTTGATTTTGAATAACCCAGTTGCTTGATTAACATTATAGTACAAATGTTTAACCCAGCTCCACCATCAATAAAGACCCTACGGATAGCGCTTTTGTGGATTTGGACAAGTAAGTGTAGAGGATCATTATGCAGGGGCTTATGCGGTGGCACATCATAGTCTGTGAATGTGGCATGTTTGTTAGCTGCTATATGGTTGACCATTGTTTGGAAGCTTTCTAGTGTTATGTCCCTTGGGACAGCTGCATTTTGAAGTGCTTGGTCAAGTGCCAGTTTATGCTATGGAGATATGCGCAAGAGGTCAAACATGGAGATCTGGGCAGGTGTGCACTTTAGTTGGTCCGCTATGCTTGTTTGTGGATTTGAGTTTGCTATGGGATTGGCTGATGTAGTAGTTGAGGATGGTACTCCTTGCAAGATGACTCTAGCACGATGCGTAGTTACAGTGTAATTGTTACCTTGGTCCCTGATAGTGATTGTGGCCACATGGTTATCTGAAGGATTTAGGCAATTTATGACATTATAACTATTCGTGTATGTATAGTTAACTTTATTGGTTTGTCCACCAAACCCGAAGGCTTTTCCCTTATTGTGATCACGGAAGGTATCATTGAAAATTGTGTGATCAGTTGTGCCTTTAGTTTGAGTGTTTGTCACATCAATGATCCCTGTGTCAATCAGATCTTGAATAGCATGTTTCAATCGGTAGCAATTGGTTGTTTTGTACCCCTTGACTTGATGAAACTCGCAGAAATCTTTGTCATTATACCACCTCAGTTTGTTTTTGTCTTGTTCAAAGTCTCTGATTTCTGGGAGAGTGATAGTGTTTGATTGTATTAGCTTGCGTAAAGCTGACTCTATCGGCTCTCCCAATGGTGTGAAATCTTGTTATTGGAATTGAAACCATGGTTTGCATTGATTTTGTTGATGATTGCTTGACACAGTGGTCGCTTGTACAGGGGGAGGTTGGTTTTGAGTGTATGCCTGTTGAGTGGGCCCTGTGGGGTTTTGGTTTGCCACAGGTGTGCCTTGCAGTGATACCTTGGGTTGTGCGTAGTTGACTATCTTGACATCAATGACACCATCGCTAGTGACATTTTTGTTCTTGTTCCACCACTTAGCTTTTTCTATTGCATTTTTATTTGTGTTTGTTTGTGTGGGATCTGCAAGGATTCCTCGTTTGACCAAGTTCTTCTCACAACGAACTCCTCTTTCGATGAGTTGTGTGAAGTTCAGACCTAACTGTAACTCTGTTGTGAATGACATGTTTGGGATCAGATTGTCAACAAACATGACTATTAAGTCTTGTTCAGGCACATCATATGTTATACAGTTTGTCGTGTTCCTCCATCTCTATAGGAATTTCACAAAAGACTCTCCATCTTTTTGTTTAATGTCGCAAAGGTCCTTGATGCTGACCTTGCACTCGATGTTATGATGGAAGTGAGCTATGAAATTTTTAGCCAATTCTCCCCAAGACTGAATGTCATGAGGTAGATGTGAGAACCATTCCATTGTTGGTCTAGCTAAAATTTGTGGGAACAGTCACACTAGATATGTCTCATCATGAGTGACTTCGACGCAACTAGAAAAGAACTCTCGGATATGCTCAATAGGGTTGGTAATGCCCCTGTATTTGTCAAATTTTGGCACCAAGAAGTGGTTTGGGAATGGAGACATTTGAAGAGAATGGTCAAAGGGGTATGGGTATAAGTCCTCTGCGATATAGGATTTAGTGTGCCCCTAATTTTTCATATCCATCATTTGGGTTTGAAGGGTTTGCATTTGTTGCATTAGCATGTCTGTTTGATATTGAGGCTAATGCGTGTGGACATTCCTTTGTGTCGTGGTGGGTATGAGGCTGCGCCTCTATGTCCCTTGAGTGGGAACATAGGATTTAATCCTAGGGACTTTATATTGATTCCCCATTGAGTGATTTGTAACTGGAGGGACATGAGTAGTCCATGGTGGGTTATGATGTGTTTGCAGTTGTGACTAAAACTAGGATTGATAATGTTGGGGTAGCTATTGTTGCTGCTGAGGTTGGGTTTGAGACTGGGGTTACTATTGTTGAGGTTGGATATGAGGCAACTGAAGCTGGGTTTGTTGTTGTGGAGGTTGGAACTGAGGCAACTGAAGCTGGGGTTGCTGTTGTGGAGGTTGGTTTTGAGGCAATTGAAGCTGGGGTTGCTGTTGTGGAGGTTGGAACTGAGGCAACTGAAGCTGGGGTTATTGTTGTAGGGGTTGGATTTGAGGAAACTGAAGCTGGGGTTGTTGTTGCAGAGGTTGGATGAGTGTCGGAATGAACAGAGATGTAGCTTTGGGTGGGCCTTGACTGTAAGTCATTCCGTCATAGATGGATCCCTGTGGGCATGATGTGTTGATCCCAAGACTAGTGTGAATGGATTACAGTAGTGGCATAATTTTAGAACAATTGGTGTTTGGTGGGATGGAAGGCATAGCATGAGAGCTTGATTGTGCTGGCCATGAGACCAAAGGTGGAGGCATACTAGTGACCATAGGTGCACTTTGTTGTGAGCATGTCATGCTTTGAGTAGAAGATGTGATGGCATGGGTTGGGTCATTGGTTTGATTGGATACAGTCTGTGTTGATGTGGGTAAAACCAATGGTGGAAAGATCTATGACACAAAAGGTAGTATCTGAGGAGTGTGAGTTGTGTTTTGACATGCGAGAGGGTTTTCGGGCCATATAGTTGATACAATGAATTTAGCGGGGAGTTTGACTCCCTTCTTTATTAGCATGGCCAAGTAATGTTTAGGGTTCCTCTATACAACAACGTCAACTACTTTGGTGAAGTAGGCATCTTGTTCCACATCTTCAAGTTCTTCTTTGGTGATATCTTGGAAAAAGGCTGCCCCACGGGGCTGTTCAATGAATAGAGCAGAATTGGTGTTCATGAAGGGATCATTCTCTTGCTCTATTTCCCAAGCAGGGAAAGAGTTGATATATGACTCATCAGGTTGAGCTTTAGCCTTAAACCTTGTGTAAGGTCCTCCATGAGGTGTTTGAGACATAGTGCAGTCCAGGTTTTGTAACTAAAACAAGTGATATAAAGCAAACAAAGAAGAGGATCCTGTCTAAGAAAAGTCTGAGTTATGTTTTGGACCAAGGTAATTCTAAGGACAGATTTTGATATAACTTGATCTCAAAGTGGTGATGATAAAAGATAAGATTTGTCAAATTTTGTCTTAGACAAAGTCAATTGATAAAGATGATGATGTTTGATATGATGAGATCAAGATATTTTGAGTCTAATATTTCAAACTAACAATGTTTTAGACAATAATCATGCTTTACAGAGAAAGGGTAATCTTAAATGTTTAGACATTCACACAATGTTCTTTGCATTTTCCTGGGATAGACACTAGTTTTGGACACTAAATGAAGAATTCTTTCAAGGTTTTAGGTCAGAACAGGAATATAGTATATCTGGTCAAATGTGGTACAATTTCATCAATTGCGGTAAAATAACTGGTCGATTGTGGTAGTTTATCACACACAAAGCTTCTAATTTGTAAGATAGTTGATGTTGACCACCCTAGACTTTAACACATTTGACTCATTTTGACAGTTTGGATTTTTTGTTTTGCATTTTTAGAAACTGATCAAAGGAACAAGCACAATAGACACTGTGTTTTGAAGAATGAAGACTGAAACTGTGTATGTTCTACAACTTTTTCAAGTTGCAAGGTTATCACGAGGTCTCAACAATGAACACTCAGATTAATCTAGGTTAATGGCTTCAAAATATAATGTTATAGGCCCAATGCTTGAATGTCTGTTAGCTCACACAATGATTGTCATGCTACTAGGACACGAAGGTCCATGACGTAGGTGCCCTTGTTTTTGCCATTTCCAGGTATTGTTGTCATGGAGTGAAGATCTCTTTCACTACACAAATACCGTGGGACACATATGTTGGGAATCTTGGGGGGAAATTCTGCAACCCCTTGCACTATAATAAGGTATCTGTTCAGAGGTAGAACAGGTTGGCCTCTAATTAATCAAGGTTGTAGTAAGGGTCTTTGGTGTCTCTCCAATCGGTTTGTACGTGCATGACTCACTTAAGAGCCTAGTTGATCACGTTGGCTCCTTAGAGATATTCACCCGATCCAGACTATCATCAACACGCCTTGCTCGAGCTTGGCTAGATAAGACAGAACTTTGGTTCACGCCTTGTTTATATACCAATCAGAAGGATTATCAATTTAAGGTCATTATCCAAGGAAGAAGTGCATTCCCCAGACAGGCCTTTCTAAAAATGTATAAAGGTTTGTAACCTAACAGTTTGTGCAAGTGCACCCAAAACTCAAGACATGAGGTAAATCAATTAAGCTCCAAATTTTGAAATGTGAACTAAGCTACACCACCATACAAGCACAAATGTTTCAATTTTAAGCCCCAAAAGTAGGTGTTGATTGCTTGTTCAATTTTAATGCACCAAATTGAGAGATTCTTTGCCTTTGTTCAGTTTTAATCCCCACGTCAATTTTAAGCCCAAATCCAAAATATGAGGTGTGATATGTGTTGCAAGCACTATTCTCTTTAAACGCAAATCGACAAATGAATTCCTTTTAGTTTTGTGTTGTTTAAATAAGTTAGTACCAAAAAGAAATTTTTGCAAAATAAGGATATAAGTAACTTTGAAATGATGAATGATGCTTACCAAAATTACCCTTCTCTGTCCTTGGTGACTTAGACCCTATCCTGCACAGAAACTAAAAAGAGCATCAATTTAGAAATAGATGAGCAGAGGATTTGGATCTGATGTTGCAATATTTCCTACAATTGCGGAAATCTTCCTGCAACTGCGGTAATGTTCTGTGAATTGAAGAAAATAACTGACAAGTGTGGCAAAATGCTATCGATTGCAGTAAATAACTGGCAACTGCGGCAAAATGTTGTCGATTGTGGCACAGATCAGACAAATGCGGAAAACTTATTACAATTGCGGCACAGATCGAGCGATTATGGCAAAATACCAGAAGACAAAGACAAGAAATGGCCAGAATGATTGTGAAAGCCTGCAATCAATTGCGGCATTAAACTAGTCGATTATGACACAGTATAGATGATTGCGGTAAAATACCAACAATTGTGAAATAATACAAATGTCAAAGAAAAGTGCAATTTTTAAATTTATGACCATACAGCCGTGGTTGATCAATCTATTTCTTCGTCTGTAAGAGATATTTGAGCTATTTCTTCACGTCTGGTTCACCAAAATGTATGCCTCTCTCTTCGATTCCCACAGCTTTCCAAAGGCGAGGGTTAGTAGCAAAGGTTTCACAAATGAATGCAAATCAAGTATATAATGACTACTAAATGAATAACAGAAACATGAGCAATAAAATGTACAAGAAAGAGAAAGGAAGACAAATAAATGCAAACCCCATGATGCTTGAAGCTTCTATTGTTTCTCTCTACACCTTCCAAAATGTTGTTCTTGATGCTCAGTATTGGCAGGGCAGCGTCTATGACTTGAGAAGCTTTGAAAATTTTGACAATTGAAATGTGTGTGTGTTGTCGCAAGATGGCTTGAATGCTAGAACCAAATTGATGGAGTAATGGTGCATGAGAGCTTGAAATCCTGGACCCTTCAAAAGGTTATGAAGGGTTTATTATATAGGAATTGGTGATGATATGAACGGTTGAGATCAATCCCAGAGATGGGGAGATAAACGGTTGAGATCAAAAGGAACAGGAGAGGTCCTCAGTAAACTCCACCTCTTTATTTGGTAAAGAGGATATAGAGTTTGGTTAACTAAAGAGCTAATTATGAGTTGCCTTTTTGAACTGAAGAGGTGGGTGAAGTTACCCATGTGGACTGGAGAGATGGGTGGAGTAACCCATGTGATCTAATTGGAGTTATCTCTTTGAAGATAAATGAATATTTAATTCATTTATTTAATAATTGTTTT